>JAAAQI020153542.1:0-10478 GCA_011800005.2 Stichodactyla mertensii | reverse complement strand
TTGACAGCTAAAAATCGCCAATCACCATTCGCAACACTGAAGTTCGTGGGCGCGTAGCAATGCATACGGTGGTAAGTATCACCACACAATAAATGAAATGTCAGATAATCGCGAAAATTAGGATTAGCTCTAATCTACCCTCTCTTTACTTCGCACTTCAAATTCAATATTTTCCATCCAATATTTTCTTCTCTTATTCACTTTTCTTTTTTTTTAATTATACCTAGGTACTCATGATCTTGTCTTTTCGGCGTCTGCGGCCTCCTTCTGAGAGAACAAAAGATCCAATGCCAGGTCGGTACACCGAAATAAGTTCATGAAAAACAAAAAATTCTCCTTGGAAGCGATTGAGAATTTCATCAGACTTCTTTTGAGATCATCATGGGACTCGAAGATTTGCCGACATTAATGTCGAGGAGGCTTCGAATGACATCGACTGATCGGAAGTTCAGCTGATGAATATATCTAATTATAAAAAAAATTCATATGATTGATAACAATGATGGAAAATTAATGGAAAGTTCGTAAAATAATTGAAAAAGGCCGACCACTCAAGTTACGCAATCGAGACCGGTGAAGAGATGAAATGTTTATCCTCTGTAATTATACAACTCCCACTACAGCACCACCAACACAGATACCACAACGGAACCGGGTCATCTGGTATCGTGGCTAAGCATGCAGCACGACACAAGAAATATTAGTGAAAAACACTGCGACAAAGCTGGTTTAAGAAAACGCTGTTTATATTTTGGATCAAATGTAACGGGCATCATTCTTCAGTTTTCATGGCATTTCCTATCTGATGGTAATTCATCATGATACCCCTAGGGCAAGGAACGTGGGACTACGTTATATTCAAGGATAGAAATAGAGCGGATTTCGTAGAGTGGAAAACACTACGGCAAATTCGTAGCTTGGATGATTCACATGAAAAAAATAGGAAGCCATTTCAGTGTTACTGCATACCGTACCGTGTACGTGCTTTTAGTCGATCCCAGTAAGTTTCCCATTCATACGAAAACCTCTCTGAATAGAAATGATTTATGACAGTATACCAGCATCCAGGCGACGAATTTTCTTGCACCTGCGTGTGCTCATATTTATGTAGTTATCAATTGCATCCACCACGATGAGGATGAAAATATCTTAAAGAAAACTGGCTTCATATCATACATGTATAACAATTTTTTAAAGATTAAATTGAAAACTCGATCTGATAAATTCGAACATGTTTTCTCTCTTTTGAACTGCTTTCAAAAAGGGATGGGGTAGATTCTCTAGCTTTCGTTGTCTTCGATATAATGAAATCATTCGGGAAAAAAATAAAGGGAATCCAATGATCTTTTATTGATCTATGTCAAGCCCTTCAGACATCACTGGAAAACCCAGTTTTTAGTTTTTTTCTATCTATAGGGAAATCGATAATGTTGCTCAGTTTGGTTGAGCTCTGAGGACAAGGAAAAATAAACCACGAGGGGTTAATTAAAATATTAGGAAATACTAATGTAACAATCAAAAATTAGGACTTGTGGTATGCTTGTCCTTTAGGAAAGTACCAGAAATTTCAACCATTTCAAAAAAGTGTGGGCAATAAAATGTTACTTCGAGCTATCCTATTGGCTAAAATTTATCAAGTTAATTATTATTCCAATTTTTTGGTTGCTATAGTAGTAACGTAACTCCATTAGTTGAAGGCACGACACGTATTCTCAAAGGAATGCCAGTATTTAGTCAAGTCTCTGCAGCCACATCTCATACAATTTGCTGTCACTTAACAAGGGATATTCAACTTGGGGGTTTAGTAACCAGCTGTTTGATACAAAAAACAATTTGGCTCGTGTGATCGTAACATGAATCCCTAGCCGAGTCATTCTCTTGGTGTATGTAATGTGTACAAAGGTGAGTACAGTGAAAGACTACGGAAGTGATGTTTAAAAGCTTAAATCAATCTGGATGAACCAAGCCTCATAAATTACTTTTTTCAATCTCTTAATGTGTCGTTTTAAGCGAAAGTTGGACTCCTGTAGGACCCGCAAGTTATAACCGCAAGTTTTGGTTTGAAAACAGTACTTGGTTTTGATAATTTCGTTAAGTTGTATTTACTTTGACAAATCAAAAGACGTAATATTGCTTTGGGTATTTCTCTTGACTTGGAAAAACTCTTCCCAAATGTAATACATTTGCATTAACACATTGCTAAACTAAAAATGTCTTCTATCCAGACATCTAGAAATCGGGATGTGGAATAGTGTCAGTCCTCGCGGAGCTAGTGACTGCAAACGACAGTTGACAAAAAGCCGGAGATAACGATTTGATTAATATCAGCCGTCATTCATGAATTCGGATTTTATCCAAAACGTGATGTATCTTTTGTCTTTCCTGTGTGTTTTCTTTTATTTAATGTTGTGGGTATATGGCTGCGTAACCATTTTTAACTATAGCGTAACTAAGCTATTTTTAAAAACCTATCTCCGCTAGTGTCAGACTCAATGATGTTTACATATTATACGCTTTTAGGTATTTCATGAGGATTACCTTTCAAAATTTTCTCAAGTTTATTCGCACTAAAATGAGAAGTGAATTGTAATCTTTATGTCATGTTTCGTCCTGTTTTTCATTGCTGAAAAAACTTTGTTTCGACTTGAGGGCATTTGTTTACATTTCGCAATATAATTACTTGATACATCCAGAGCGTTCCAAATTATGTGGATGAAAATGGTTGATCCTGTAATGAATGTGTAACGCCGGTGTTATTCCTCCTGTTTCGTCTCCTGAGGTTGGAGATCACGTTAGTGCAAGATCCCATTGTCAATTTCAAAAGTTGTTGTCAATTTCTCTCAGGCACGCGAATCGAACGTTGTGCATTCGAATGGTATCCCAGAGCACTTTTGTGATTGGCTACAGTCTTTTAGCCAAAATGGCGGCCTACATGGCGACCTACATGGAGTGTCATTACAACACATCTTTACCGTTTGGAAAATGTTTTTATCAATCAATCCTTGATTTGTAACCGATATCACTCGACTACTAATGGATCATTAACGCACTTATTCGACTTAGATCTACCAAAAGGTAGATTGTTGTGGTTAAAGTAGGACTCTCTAGTTAGTATTTCGATCGAAGCTAGCGTCGTCGTTTCCAATGGTAATCGAAATCAAGTATGTCTCATTGTATAAAGTTTCAGCTGTAATCTGTCGTCTTGGTTTACTGTTAACGTAAAACTTAACTAGTAGTCATGTTTTTCGTTTGAAATCTTGAGAATTTCGTAGTGGGTGAGGTAGATAACAAATCATGTTTAGATTTTGCTGGAATTTAATTCGAAAGAGGTCTGTTTACTTTGAGCTTAAGTACACAAACATCAACAAGATCTGTAGCTCTGCATATATATATATATTCTTATCATAGACGAATATCTTCACATCACGAGTATATTTATTCTCAAGATGATATATTGTTAGATTGCAACGCACTTAATTCATCGTGATACAGGGAAATAATCCATTTATGGTGAATTTATAATTCAGTGTAAATAATAAACACCTGGCTTAATTTTCTTGAACGTTTTAGCATAATATTTTTATTTTTCGAATTATTGCATTTATTTTACTTCATCTGGTTTATACACAAAAGTAAAATACCAAAAAAATTCATATTTAGTTCCCTTCACTTTTTCTTTCAGAATAAAATGAAGAAAAAAAGATGAATATGGGAAGCTTTTCTGTGGTTACCACAGAGTCCTCAAGTCCCAAGTAAGCATGAGGGATTTTCATTTGGTTTATAATTTCATAGAAATTAGTGTTGAGTTTTATTTTAGGTAGTCACTGTTTTTATAACACTTAAGAGTAATGATTTTTTTGTTTGTAAAAGTTGTTAAAGTAACTCTTATAGAGACTAGTGTACCCTTCTGGAAACATCATTTTTATTTTCTCTATTCTTGGTTTGCAGTTGATGTCATAGCTGCCATATTGGAAAAATTTGACAAAAGATTTTCCAATTAATTCTTTTGTTATATCTTCCAACATTGCAGGCATGTCTTTTGTTATTTTGCTCTCTTGGGAATGATTGCAAAACAAGAATTGTGAGTGTGTCTCTGCCATTTAAAATGGTAGAAAACTGATCTCTGCTCTCAGGGTATAACTGAATTGCTGGTTCTTTTCTTTTTTTAGTTTTACAAATATGCGTGATACTGACACTATCATTGTGAGAAACTGCAAGACAAGTGGTCTAGGTAAACCTTTTAATGTCAAATTTTCCAAGGGTTATAGATTTATCATGTATGTTAATACCAAAAGATAACCATGACCACTGAGGAGGGGGGAGGGGTTTGGTCACTTGAACTCTCCAGCAACACTCTACTCTTAAAAAGTTCTCATGATGTAAAGCTTTTTTTAAAGTGATAAAACTTATTTCAATACATAGGTATAAAGATTGTTGGTGGAAAAAGTACTGTCCGAGGTGGAGACTATGGAATATTTGTCAAGAAAGTTTTAGCAGGAGGCAGAGCAGAGGCAGAAGGTATTTCACTTTACTGCTGAGTTTGGTTTTGCATTTTGTTTGTGATTCATTGATATATTTATTTGTTTATTTGTTTATTTGTGTTTTTTTTAGGTCATTTAAGAGAGGGAGATCAACTCTTAGAAGTCAATGGAGACTCTATGCTAGGAGTTTCTAATGACAAGTATGAGCTATTATATAAAATTTGATGTCATCAGAATCATTTTTATTATCTTTGAAATATTGTCTTCAATTGATAAAAACAACCTTTATGCTTTGATTTATGTATTAATATTTGATTTTGTTACTATTAGGGCAATATCACTACTTAGAAATGCTGCAGAGACCAATAACATAAAATTGTTAATCAGCAGAGATAGTCAAGCAAGGTAACTGTACTGCTTTCTAACATATGACCAAGATTGTGTGTTGTATGTCAACTCACACATTTTAAAGACAATGAAAGAAATTAATGCCTCTTAAAAAAAAAAAAAATTGATAGTGAATTGATATCTGAAGGTCCCTAGTTCAATCCTGGGATTTGGTACCAATAATACAACTGATGCAACTACACTAGACCCCTCGCTGGTCATTTGATGTTTATGTAATATATACAACATGAGTGACCATGCTGTATCTGATATACAAGCTCAAGCCACAGGCATGTTTGACTAAAATTTTGAACATACATGTGAATTGGGCTGAGAATATCAGCTTCAAAGTTTATGGAAATCAGGATGATATAACATGAGATATACAAGCTTCTCCACACTTATGATTTTCTATTGTCTTGGCCTCATTAATTATTCATGAGTATTATAATGATTGATATAATTGACACATGATTAAACTGATTACATGTCATTTCATAACAGTGGAAAATGTCACATATAGCAGCTATTCTCTAGTGCAGTACTCGAATAGCTTTTTAACTTTCCTCATAGAGAGGAGTTTACAGCTTTGATGGCAGCATTGAATGGCAAAGGATTTAGTACACTGAATGGTCCAGGAGCTGTTGATCTTTTTAGGAGTGGAAGTCGGGGAAGCTCAAGGGCCTCAACACCTTCACCAACAATGGGTATGTCCAAAACTTGATTATCTTTTTTTCTCTAGTTTTTCTGTTAAAATATCTTTTAGTTAATCATTATATTGAATTAATTAGATATTAATATCAGGGAATTGATCATTGCTTTATAAAAACTGACTTTTCCTATTGTTATGTTGAAATATTAACTTTAACATGAATCATAATGATTGCATTTTGGATAGAAAAAAGGTCTTGGGTCATGAGTGCAGGACAGATGTCTCCATTGGCATTTGGAAGACATAGCAGCCCCAACTGGTCTCCATCAAACTCTCTTGACAGACCACAACCAAGCTTACAGAGAATGCAAGCTGTAGATTTGTCATCTACTGGGGACTTACAAAATCCAGGTAAATTTTTGGATGATATTTAGAGTGGAAAAATAATTACATGCAGTAATGACAGTAATTTTGGTTTATCCTGAGGCCTAACATGTCTTAGTATTTCTTTTAATGTCTAATTAGTTAATTATTCATATTTCAAATGATGTTTTTAAAGGTCCAGTAGATCCACCGCCATACCAAAGAAGTAGTGGCATGTTTCAACTAAATTTAGGCCCTAGCAGTTCTAGGAATGGTGCCTCTAATATTCCATTTCCGCATCCAATGAATGGAGATAGTTCTCCTCCAAAAGTCTCTCCAAAACATGGAGGAACAGAATTGCAGAGTGACTCAGAGGTGACTATTGATTCTGGCCTTCCAACTGATCGCCATTCAAGTACTCCTTCACCTAATTTTGATAGTCCTGGTAGTGCTGGTGAGCTGCAAGTGATAAGAATCCCGATAACAACAGGACTAGGGTTGTGCATTGTTGGTGGTACAAATAGATCTGAAGGACCTCACATTTATGTTGACAATCTGATTGAAGGTGGAGATGCTCAAAGAGTAAGAATACTGTTTTTATAACTGTGTAAACCATGCATGCATATGTAAAAAACATTTTAATGTTATACCAATCAAAATTGGCATAAAATACATTAATTGGCATACAAAGAATAATTAAAGAAAAGAGGAAATTTTATTAAGGCATTTTTAGGATGATATTTTAATAAAAAGTATTTTTATTAAAATCATTATTTCTTAGAGATGAAAATTGATGAAATATTAAAATTACATTTTTTGGATAATATTCTTATGAATCTGGGATTATTACTTTGATGATGATGTCTGCCATATAAGATTTGCATTTTGAGGTGTAGTATGTTGTTAATGTTACTGGTACCTGTAATGTTGTTTCCACAACACAGTGTTATACTTTTAACATGGATTAGTTAGGAAATATTAACTATTATTCTGCTCAACATCTGTAGGATAACCAATTACAGCCAGGAGACCAACTTGTTACAATCAATGGAGAAACACTTGTAGGAGTTACCCATGAACAGGCAAAATCTTTGCTGACTCGATTAAAACTCAGGTAGGTGTGTTTTCAAACTAAGGATTTCACTGTTTCTCAGGGTGATTGTTATTCAATTCAATACAAAATAATAAACCCTAAGTTTAATTTTGTCACTTTATATTTTTCTTTAAAAGATATATACTTATTAAAACTTTTAATGGTTAAACTCTTGAAAATAATGAAAACTTGTGTGTGTTTAGAATAATTTTACTTGATATAAATTACTGAAATATTATTCATGTCAAATGCCTTTGTGAATTCTTATTTCCTTATCTTGATAACTCACACTATAATAGTTATTGTTCCTCTTACAGACATAAAGGGTAATATTGCTAAAACACATTTCAGTCCCAGAAATTGGAGTATTATCAATATTTTTGTAATATTTACGAGTAGCATAGTGGTGAGAGCACTCGCCTCTACTCACTGCTTTGATCATGAGTTTGCTACTCAGACTCACTATCACATGTGAGTAGAGTTGTTTGTTGGTTTTCTCCTGTGCTTCAAGGGTTTTTCTCCTGGCTCTCCAATTTTCCTCCCTCTACAAAATGAAATTCCAATTGGAAATCCACTCTGAGTGGTGTGAAAATTTCACTGCTAAATTCCATTATGTATTATTATTGTTAATTTTTGAGCTGCATTTGAAGACACTGAGACATCTTCATTATGCATCATGCATTTCTGGAACTAGTTTGTAATTTAATGAAATTACTAAGCCTCAAGAAGCAGGTGTTACAGAAATTTCATATTATACTTCACAAATTCTAGCAATACTTTGAATAAAAAGATCTGTGATAAAAAAGTTGCTTTTTATACTATTATCAGTACTTATCCTAGTAATGACAATAAGTTGTGGGGTTTTTGTAGTTTGTTTGTAAATATGTGCTAGGAGTCACTAAATATTTGATAAGAACAATCTAGAATGACAGAAGAATATATCACAAGAAACTTCATGCAAACAGTTTTTATTAAATTTAATTTGAACAAATCCAGAAGAAAAGAATTAAAGAAAAATTTAAATCCAAATTAAAAAGGAGTAGTTCTTGTAAGACCTGTCCAAATGATGAGAGATTTTAAAAGTGTGGGATAAGAAATAATGAAGTCAACAGTACTTAGAAACTTTCTTCAAATTTCATAATTATCTGAATAGAATTGGAAAAAATCGTGCATGACTTCTCAAATTTTTTCAAAGTCCTACCTCAAGTCCCACACAGAACCATAGTGAATAAATAATCACATCCAAAACTTTCTGTGCTATAATTAGAAAAAAGATTAACACCTGAATTTCTCAAAAATTCAATCCTAATTGTCTCATTAAGAGTCTTGAAGCATCTTTATTCATTGCACTGGCCACAGTGCTTTGTGAATTAACATCTATTCATTGACAGTGAATTTTGGCTCACACCTTCCCTGATGTTCTTCTCTTACTCTGTGCATTCAAATTCAATTCTAAGGAAAAAAGGTATATATTTGAGTTTTGAGATTTTCTCTCAAAGCTCAAATTATCATTTTTTTATGACCACCTGGTCTGTGAATCATTTTGTATTCATGCCAGATAAACTCAGGATTAGTGTCATTTAAAAGGAATGGGTATTGAGACCATCTTTGGATTAGTTTCTTTAGACTCTAACAATTTTCTTATTTGTTGGGGTATTTAATATTGAAACCAAATTATAAATATTGTTTTTCGTTTGTAGGAAGGACATCACCGAAATAGAGATTGCTTTTATCCGTGGAGGGCACAGCACCCTCAGCAGATATAGCCCACCAAATCCCTTAGTGAATGGTAGTAGCCAAGGACCAAGCCATTATCCCGAGGGCAATAACCAACTAGAATCACCTCCTTTATCAAGCCGATCCTCACTGGATAATGGTGTAGATTTTAGCAATACTGATACGGAATTAAATGAAATGCTGCAAACATCAGCATCAGGAAGCTCAGGTGAAATCCACCAATCCAGTGTTCCAGGATCATCTCTTCCTAATGGTGTTCCTGTCTACTCACGCCATCCCACACCAATGACCGCTAACCCACCTATGCCTCAGGCTGTCAGTCACATTCAAGGTGGACACACCCAACACTTTGCCCAAAGTGCGAGCCTTCCTCCACACACAAACAATGGCTTTTATCCCACAATGTCTTCAACACCCACTTCACTTATGAATGGAGAAGTACTAAATGGACCTACACTTCCAATGTCTTATGCTACTCAGGGCCAACTGAACGGTAGGGAAGGGCAATCATTTCTTGTTTCCAGTTTTACAAGGTTGAATATTTAAATAAATGAATTAGTCCCAAAACTGATAATGGCTAGAAACACGCATTATCTGCTCTCTCAATTGCAGTTATTAATGACGTTTTTCTCTGCGATCAAATGGCTGCAAAAATAGACTTAAAGTAAACCAAAATATATTGTTTTGTATCTATATGAAGAAAACTTACCTAAATTCTGCTTTTTCCACCTTAAAAAGTCATTTTCCTTACAAACTATTTATCGTAGAAACTCATACTTCGGCGCTGGAAGAAAAATGTGAACCAGAAAAAAGTGCAACTTGAAGTGCGCGCGCGTTAATTGTATGAAAAATGGCGCGAAAACTCTTGAAGTTAAAGATTTTGCGCCAAAATTTAACACGTGTTTTATAAAAAGCGCACGCATTTTAGAAAGACTTCAATAGCAAGTAAGTTACAAAAGCAAACAAATTAATAAAATGAGCATTTCTTTCGGAATTCTTAAAGAAGGTTAAAAAGCCTTGTTTTGTTTTAAAAGCTGTTTCATAAAAAAGGTACGAGACACGTGGTCAAAGCTAGTCTGCATCGCATCCGGACTTTTCTCTGGTTAGCCTTGGCTAACAAGAAAAATTGTAATTGTCTCTTAATTTCACCTTCAGGGTTCGCTCCTGGCGCTGGCGTAGGCCCAACATCATCTCACCAGCATCATTTAGCTAATGGATCAATCCAAATAAGTCCCATCGCACCCACACTACAACCTTCCTCGGTACCCTTTTACCTACAACAAGACTTGGAAGTCCTTAGAAGAGTATCTGAACAATATCCCTCTCAACAAACATCTCCACGTAATGGAGTTCAACGAACTACTTCTGAAGCAGCTGCACAGTCGTCGCTCTCTCAACGACAAAAAAGAAACAGAATCGACAGAAGTACCAGAAAACTATCACTCGACCCATATACTAAATTAAAAGTAGAAAAACTAGAAGTAGTAAGTGCTTTTCTGCTATTGTTTGTTTCGTTATTTGTATTTCTGTCTTGTTGAGGATTTTAAATTAAATTTATTGTCTTTTTTTCGTAGGCGTTAAGGTATTTAGGATTTAATCCGACAGAAGAGCAACAGAGGATTTTACGAGCCAGATTACCAATAGACCACAATGGTTGTACGACATATGGAGGTGAGTATCGTCCCTCCCCCGCCCACATCTGCACCTTCCAACTCCTAACCCCCCTCATTCCCCTCTGTTACTGCTATTTTTTGTTTTATTTTTT
>JAAAQI020153531.1:0-10479 GCA_011800005.2 Stichodactyla mertensii | reverse complement strand
TTCGTTCTGACATGTTTGTATAGCGGTTAAAGACGGAATAAAAGTTGTGTTAAAAATTCCGAATTTACTGTCGTCAGCTCCAACAACGGCCAACCGGTCGCTTTCGCGTTACGAACACTGTCAAAGACTGAACAACAATACGCTCCGATAGAGGAGTGTCTAGCTATTGTGTTCTACTGTAATACGTTCAGCCAATATATCACGCGACGACAAAAAGTGACCTTAGAATCGGACCACAAGCCACTACAACCAATATTCAAGCAGACTTCAAAGGATGATTCTTCAGCTAAAGAAGTACAATATTGAAGTAACCTACATAAATAAGTAAATAAATAAATTAAATAAATAAATAAATAAATAGGAATTTTCAGTGGATTCCACAGAGTGGCTGCTCTTCCACTGATTTCCAAATGGAATTTAGAAGTTGAATTTTACGGAGGGAGGAAAACCGGAGAACCCGGAGAAAAACCCTACAAACTCGGATTGCAGATGTATGTCGCAGATCATCTCTCTCATGCGCAACTTCCAGAGCAACACAAAACCTGTGACGAGTTCTAAGTATTTGCACTCGAAATGGAACAGATCAACCCACTAAACCACACCAAGCTAAACGATGACAAACTAGCTGTTCTACAGAAAGTAACGGAACATGATCCAATAATGCAAACTTTGAAAAGGGTGATTCTCATTGGAAGGCCAGAGAAACGTGATTCTGTTCCTATCTCTATCAGAGACTTACTGGAACTACAAAGAAGACCTGTCGTTACACAATGGAGTACTCTTCAAAAGAGCCGCATCATTGTGCCGAAGTCCGTGAGGCACGAATTCATTACTCGCCACATTCCAGCCATCAAGGTATTGAGCCCTGCCTACGCAAAGCTCGAGACAGAGCATACTGGCCTGCCGTGAACGCAAACATAAAGGAAGCAGAAAGCAAATGTGAAATCCAAACAACGTATTGTCCTGGTCGATTACTACTCCGACTACATTGAGGTCAGTCCTGGTCTAAAAGACACCACATCATCAGCAATATTAAAGTTCATGAAGCAGCAATTCAGCAGACATGGAATACCTGATGTGCTCGTCACCGACAATGGCCCTCAGTTTGTCAGCAAAGAGTTTGAAGAGTTCACACTCGCCTGGGAGTTTAAGCATGTGACGTCATCACCAACTCACCCCAAATTGAATGGAAAAGTCGAGTCAACAGTTAAACTTGCAAAGAAACTCTTCAAGAAAGCCTTTAGAAACAACCGAGATCCATGGTTGGCACTGCTGGACTACCGAAACACGCCTACAGCAGGTATACAGAGTAGCTCAGTACAACGATTGATGTCGAGACGAGCAAAGACAATACCCTCAGCATCTAAACTCCTTCAACCAGAGATAATCACAAATGTTGCTGACAAGATCCGACACAAGAGACAGGTGGCAAAGAACTGTCACGACCGCAAAGCTAGGGAACTGCATTGTAGGATCTCTCACTTTCAAAAGCACACCAGCAGCAAGGAGTATCCCTGGGTCTCTCCTTGTGGACTCTTGACATTTCTTTTTAGAAGGTACTGCCACTGACTTGAGAACTTGATCTATTAGGGGGGCCTTCTCCTCTACTTCCTTTCCAATCAGCTCCCATGAAAAACTTTTGTAGGCGTTCTCAGGAGGTTGGGGGATTTGGATAAACACAATTGCTTAGCTTCTTTTTCAACTCATTCCTTACTAGAGCCTTTCCCACCCTGTGCAGTTCATTGGGTAAGTGACAGGGTTTTTTGCCACATGAGTTTTGTTTTGTTTTGTTTTGTTATCTAGTAGAAAAGTGATATTTGTGATAAGTGTCTGATTTCATTATAATAATTACTATTTTTTTGCTACATGTGTACAAGATTTTTAGCCATTGAGTTATTTAAAAATGGAGCTATAGACCAAAAAAATAATTAGAAACAGAAAACGTGCAAGGTCTACTGTTTTTACAAAGTAAACCTGTAAAAAGTCTGATACAATTCACTATGATGTTAGCTCCAGACACAGCTTATAACGGATATATTACTTGTGATTACCTGAATATCTTGACATTCTTCCTGCATAACATGCTGAGCATCCTTGACCTTCCAGGACATCGTTTTCATTGCACGTTTGTTGTAAGACGGGGGCGGGTAATAAAGGCCGAAAAGCGGACACCAAGGCTTGATTTGCAGGTGGATTTTGTTTTGCCTGTGGCTTTTCATTTTCATTCAAGAATGATGACAAACACTTTGCTGTGCGACTTTTTATAGAGTTCTTTTGTTCGATGTCCAATTGCAGACTACGTTTTATTCGTTTCTCGAAGTTGCCATTGAAACGCTCTCGCACGACTTTCTTTAGTTTCTTTAGCCTTTTCCTTATACTTAAAATGATTCTCCAAGTCTCTTGAACACGGACTTTCACAAATATAACGATGTGAGTTGCTAACTAGTAATTCTGAGGGACTTCTAGAACATCAACAAGTTTACTTAGCAGCGAGGACGATGTTTTCCCGCCAAGCGATTTTCGTTTACGCTGATTTTCTTCATTTCTTTGACAGATAAGGCACCATTTGCATTACTTAAAGCAACACACGATTTACTAGGAGCTATTCCCTTGACGTTACTCATAAACAATCATGCGGCAAATTACTTAAAAGAAAAAATACTACTTTGAACTTGGTCAGGTGTTGGAAAGTTTTTATTATTATAAGAAATTTCACTTCCATTTCCGTTTTTGTGATAATCACTTACACGTCACGGACACGCTTCAAAGACCACGCGCCCAGCCGTCACGGGGGAGAGTATCGCGGGCCCACGAAACCCCGACGGCTGGGAAACCGAGCCTAGGTTTAAGGGAGCATTCATAATTTATTTAGAGGGGGCTATGACGATTTTGAGGGGGTCATTATTTCCCTTGTATATTTAGGGGTGCTAACAAATAATTCTCCAAGAAAAAAAATCAAATATAGGGGGTTGTGCTATTTTACTTTAGTTAATTAACATCTCTTGGGGGAGGGGGCTTTGAAAAATACCCTAGATCATCAGGGGGGCTTGGAAAAATGAAAAGAAAAAAATTTGAAAATCATCATTATTAATGCTCCCTAAGCAGATCTTATTAAATGTTGGAATCATTTTAATCACAATCTGCCTAGATCAGCCCTAAATGCTACCAGTACCAATTTAATCTTGGTACATGATTATTTGTGAAATGAATGAATAAACTTGATTAACTCATATATACATGAATATCTAATTAGGAATCAATCAATTTCGAGAAGGTTTTTACTTATATAGGACGTTTGTTTGCCTGATGGCGTCATTTGACTACTACTACCAGAATGCTTCACGTATTTTCTTTCATATCCAAATTTGTATTTCATCATGAGAATAGTAAGACAATTGGTGCTAACCAACTCAACAAAAGAAAGTGTGCAAGGGATTCTAGTAGTAGAGGTTCATGGCGCAATAAAGCAAATGTCCTATTGTCAGTACAAGTACGAATATGTTTATATCTTTCAATAACAGTTTATATTTCAACTATTCGACATTGAGACTAAAAGTAATTTATTGTGTAAATTGAATGGGTTCAAGCCCAACTAAATTGCAATATTTATTGCAGACATGTTGCTTAATTGTTTTATGGCTACCTGTGAGAAATTCCCAATGCAGTACATCAGTTCTTTCTTGTCATCAAAAAGAGTGTTTGAAGCAATCTCCGGGTCGTAGAGGTCAACTCCACTTCCTTGAACATCGAGAAGCATTAACTGCTTTTCAGATTTAACGTCTGAGACACTGTGCCTTTTGCTCGTTTACATTGGAGGAACACGACTCACCATTGTTATTAATGTATTTGACAAAATTGCCATCAATAAATTCCTCAATGGTCACACCATCCTCCTCGTTTATCTCTCCGAAGTAAAACTTTCTCTATTTTAAAGGCTGGCCGTATTCTTGTTTGTTTTTGATGTTCGCCTCTAGCTGTAGGGCAAAGTTTTTTCTTTTAAATGGTGCATTTGAATCGTTTTTTTTGTGTGCGTGTGTGTGTTCTTTTAGTGTGAGGCCCATCTGTGCGATGTCACTTCTTGCTTTATCAAGGTACTTCTTGATGACCCACATTTTCCCTCGAAACTCTGGGTGGAAACTGTTTTATATACTTTGCGGAAGCGTCCTTCACCACACTGGTCTTTGTTAGGATCGAAGTAAAACTCTACCTCTGTTTGGTAGTTGAGACCATGTGTTTGATATCTAGTCATAGCGATAGATGTTGATCACGCTACTCTGTAATTGCTCACCACGTAGCTTTCCAAGCCTCATCATGTCCACCACAGATAGACTAAGGGGATATTTGGTAGAACTTTCTTCCACCCTACGCACCTTTGCTTCCGGTTGTTCTGCGACTGGCTCCTCGTTATCAGTTGGGTTAGCAGTATCATCTCCGCTGTCGCTATCGACGATAGCATCGTAGTTAGATTTGTTCACAAATCTAACATGAATGATCTTGAGATCTAGTATTTGATCGACCGTTTTGCAGGACGGTCCCCTTTCACCTGCGAGCACATCGCAAGACAGAGTTTAGCTAAGAATGGGTGCACAATGCTTTTCACAAGCAGTCTTAATGTTCTCTAGCGTCACATCAGTGGATTCGATGGGGACACTTTTGGTATGTTACACTAGGCAATGTCTCGTGGAACTTGTGCAACAAAAGTGCGAGACAAGTTGCTGGGAGAATTGCCTAATGTAACAGCACCCTTAAAAACATGTGCGAAAAGCTGCGTGACAGTAGTACCCAGGGCCGCTCGCCACTGTGGCAGCCCTCGGCCATTGGCAGTTTTCGGCCACGAACAATTCTTTTTCAATAAAACAATATGAAATAAAATGAAATGAAACAAAATGAAATGAAATGAGATGAAACAAGATGAAATGAAATGAAATGAGATGAAACAAAATGAAATGAGATGAAATGAGATGAAACAAAATGAAATGAAATGAAATGAGATGAAACAAAATGAAATGAAATGAAACAAAATAAAATGAGATGAGATGTAAAAATATACATCTCATATAAAAGAATATCCAATACAACGTAGAATTAAAATTTTTTAAGCTATAAGTTTTGTAGCCACTATATTTCCGCTAGCCATACTAGCCTTCATCAGGTGTGGTATGGGATTACATTGGTTTGGTTTATATGTGATGTGGAACGGAAGTTAAAAATAAAGAGATTACAAATAGACGGAAATTGGGGATGAAAGATATGATAAAAATAAGTGACAGTTGTATAAGTAAGACCTCGTAAAAAAACAAGCAATATTTAGGATTAGTAAGTTTCGTCGCGTTTGTTAAGTCCATTTGGTTCAAGTGTATTAGCTTTGGTTACTAGAAAGGCTTCTCTAGCTTTGCGAATAGAGTCTCGAGCAGAGTAGAGTTGCTGAACAGGGAACAGAAGCATGTCAGAGGCAGAGTGGTTGGCAGTTAAGAAGTGTTCAGACACGTTGGTGGGTTAAGAAATGATGTTGGATTTGTCAACTGGTCGTCTGTGTTCGTTAAAACGGTCTTTTAGTCTACGTTTGGTTTCTCCAATGTACTGTAGGTTGCATCTAGTACACTGGACCATGTAGAATGTTTTTAGTATTACATGTCATGTGACTGTTTATGTTTCGTGTTTCTTCCGTATCGGTAAATGTGTAAGAGGTTTGTCCATCAGTTATGTAATTACAGCTTAGGCAGTTTCGGCCACAGCGATAAGAACCGGATGGTTTAGGATTGTTAATATTATGTTGAGGAGTAGAAGGCAATCGTGCTTTTACTAACATGCCACGGAGGTTAGGTGAGCGTCGGAAAGCGAGCAAAGGCGGTTGTGCAAAAATTGTTTTAAAATGAAATGAATCAAAGTAATCTGAAAAAATAGATCAAAACGAAATAAAATTAAATTAAATTAAATATATAAAGATAAATAATACAATAAAATAAAAAGAAACAAAAAAGAAATAAAATATCAAAAATAAGGAAAACATACTATAAGAAATAAAAAAATAATCGAAGAAAACATTAAAAAAGAACACCAAATATAAATATTTTGCGACGTCAGCATTTAAATCTGGGATGGCAGCCTTCGGCTACCATACTACAGCATTTCAAAGACCAAAAATTACAGCTTAATACAGATGTTCTTCTGTGCAGCTTGGTTGTTTTTGCTGCGTTTTTCACTGTGTTTTTAACCTAGTATTATATCTTTTGCCCTGGATTAAGAGATTCCTGTCGAACCTTGTCAACAACCATAATACATAGGGTTGAAACAGCGAAATTAACAATTATGATCAGCACAAAGCCTTTGTCCCGTTGGGCATATATTATAATCGTAGAAAGTGGTCTCAAATGCGAATTACTTATGAGACAAAAAATCATATTTCTTTAACCTCCCAAAATGAGAATAAGATTAATTATCTTATAAAAACACATATATCTTATCATATCTTAGTCTATTAACAAGTATAAATATCCCTATACTATTTCAATGCACGTACAGTTTTAGCAATGATTATGTAATCTATTTGTAGGATTCCTTCTTAAACTCCTCCTACTAGTACCAACTGGTCACACCCTAAATAGTTTTACCCCTATTTCTTGTCATATTTTCGTTTTATTCCTTGAAGTCTTATGATAGAAGTATGTCTTATTATTATCCTTATTATTCCACGAAATAGAAGAACATGAAGTGTCTTTGGAGCCCCGTGGCTGTATTGGCTTTCCTTATTTCTTCGGGTATGAAACCTCAGCAATTTGCCTCCAGATGGTTTAATAGCTTTGACTCATGCAATTGGGTGAGTTTCGACTCAAGAAATGTGTCGTTTCTGTCTCAAATTGGCCTTTCTAGCTCTGACTTTGAACTCTTTCCACCCGACTCAAGATTTAAAATTTACATTCCATTCTCTTGAAACAGCGAAATTAACAACTATGATCAACACAAAGCCTTTGTCCCGTTGGGCATATATTATATATATTATATTATATCGTAGAAAGTGGTCTCAAATGCGAATTACTTATTATGACAATTCAACAACTACGTTTCATCTATTGTTAAGGAGCGGCGATGTGGAAGAGAATCCTGGACCTCAGAACAATGGCTCGAAAAATAACAAGAAACAAAAGGCTCTCCGTTGCGTAGAGTGCGAAAAAGTAGTGGCTAAAAATCATAAACGCTGTCTTTGTTCTATTTGTTTTGACATGACGCACGCTAAATTTACAAAACACTTTGACGTTAAATCTATTCTACCTTCGACTCCAATAAGTTGGATTTGTCCAAAATGTACTCTTAGTTTACTGCCTTGCTCAATGCATGACATCCCAGCATTGGACGACACAGATTTTCAGATTGACTTAAGGCATGACGATACTCCTGCTGCCTCTTATGATGTTTTCTCTATCCTTGATCAACATCCTAAACATCTGAAAATTATGCACCTAAATACCCAAAGTATGGTCTCTACTTTCAACGAATTCCTACTTACAGTCTCTCAGTATTCTTTTGATGTTTTTACCCTCAGTGAAACCTGGCTTAAAAATAATCCTTATTTACTGGAATATGTTTCTATTCCTGGGTACTCGTCTGTGTTTCGCAACATCCGTGAGTCATTTAATTACAAGAGAAGAGAGGATATTGAAAAGCTACATCCTGACCTTGAACTTCTGTGGTTGGAGTTCCTAGGAAGAAATAGTCACAGTAAGATCCTTTTTGGTGTGATATATCGTTCAAGTCGTATCCTCAATACTCAAGACTGGCTTGACCAAATGGAGTCTCTACTCGGTTATATCAGTGTAACTTGGGATGGCTTACTGTTGATCACAGGGGATATGAATATGAAATTTCCAGCTCACTACATCACCAAAAAGTATCAATCACTTCTGGATATATTCGACCTTCATCAGATAATTAAAGAACCGACGAGAGTTGATCGTAGGTCACTTATTGATCATATTATTACTAATTCTCCATCAAGAGTTACGGCATCTGGTATAGTACCATGTTCCATTGTAAGCGATCACGATGGAACATTTGCATGTGTTAATGTTAGAGTTCCTCGATTTAAACCTCGATTTAAATACATTAGAGATACTAAGGCATTCGATAGTGCGGCTTTTATTAAAGACTTTTCAACCATTCGTTTTGCTGTTGCTGAATCCTTTGAAGATCCTGATGATCAATTATACACCATCAATAAGCTGTTTACTGAATGTTTAGAACGACATTGTCCTCTCAGGAGAACTCGTGTTACTCGTCCCCCTGCTCCATGGATGAAAACGCCTAACAACTTAAAACTTCAAAGGGATAAGCTCCGAGAGGAAGCACGTTCAACAAACTCATTGGACTCGTGGTGTTCCTATAGATCGGTCAGGAACAAATTACAGCCTGAAATACCTTCTGCACATAAGTCATTTATGGAAAATGCACTATCTTCCCGTAAACCACGTGACGTTTGGAAAGTCATTCATCGTATTTTAAAGCCGAACCATAAACCTTTAGGGGTGAACTTGGAAAGTATCAACGAAGACTTTGCAACAACAGCTCAAAGAACTACTGGCTGCCAGGCCGCATCGGCAGATGAGCTGTTTGATGTGATTGACAGCTTGCCCGATGAGGATAATGGTGACGGTCTCTTCGGTCTTGGACGTCGGTGAACGAAGTTGCTCATATTATTAAAACCCTCCGTAGTGACTGTTCGACAGGAGCTGACCAGATACCTGTTAAGTACGTAAAGATGGTAAGCGAATATATTGCTGTGTCTCTTACAAACTTAATTAATAAGTGTATCAAAAACTCTTACTTTCCCAAGGCCTGGAAAACTGCAAGAGTATCACCGATTCCAAAAGTAGACAACCCAATATCCAATGATCAGCTGAGACCAATATCAATCTTACCGGCGCTTTCGAAGGTTTTTGAAAAAGTTGTTGCCCTCCAAATGGTGGACTTCATCGAGCAGCATGCTGTACTAAATAATAAAATAACTGGTTTTCGTAAAGGCCATTCTACCAATACGACTTTATTAGGAATCAAGGACGACATAATCCGTGCAATGAAAAGACGTGAAGCTCTGATGGTCTTGGCTGACTTTTCTAAGGACTTCGATACTGTTAGTTTTAAATCAGTGATCACAAAGATGCGTAAACTAGCTTTCTCTAAAGATTTTCTAAAGTGTGTTCTTAGTTATCTCGCCAATCGATCACAGTTCGTACAAATTGATGATAGAACTTCAAACATAACTACAACAGACTTCGGTATACCTCAAGGATCAAAACTTGGTCCGATGATATTTAACCTAACTGTATCGTGACTCTAGAAAAGTGGTTAAGACCAGGCTACGAAAGGCGGAACAAGAATATATAAATAAAGAGATGGAAGGATGTCGGAATACTAGCTCTCAGTGGAAATTAATAAGGAACTGTTTACCGCGAAAGGAAACCACGCAGCAAGTATATACAAGGGAAGTTAAGGAGATCGCAGAGGAGTTTAATGAATTTTTTGTATCTGTTGGCGCCAAAGCATCAGAGGCGTCTAAAGCCTTGATTGATCTTCATGATCTGTCTCCACAGATTGGTATTACTAGTGGGCATTATGTTCCAGAGGCAGATGAGTTTCAATTCCGTACAGTTTCAACTTACGAGATTCGTAGGGCTCTCATGTCATTCTCGTCCAACAAAGCCCCAGGGTATGATATTGTAACCATGTCTGTGACTAAGGATGCACTTCCATGCATTCTCCCTGTACTGACAGATATTGTGAACCGATCCTTATTATCATCAGTTTTTCCCGCAGCGTGGAAAATATCTGAAGTTATTCCATTACTGAAAGAGGGAGATCACGAAATAGCAAACAACAATCGACCGGTTTCGTTACTTCCAGTGGCGTCAAAGATTTGTGAGCGTGTCGCACTGAATCAATTAGTGACATATATGAGCACAAGGAAGCGTCTCAGTGAACACCAAAGTGGTAATAAGAAGCTTCATTCATGTAAGACTCTTAACGTCTTGATCATGGACAAAGCACTGGAGGCTATGGACGCCAAGAAAGTTACACTAGTGGTACTTCTGGACTTGTCTAAGGCATTCGACAGCATAAATCACACAACGCTCCTTGCACGATTACAGGCGTTGGGCGTTTCCCGTGCATCTCTGGACTGGTTTAAGAGCTACCTTCCGGAACGGCTACAATACGTCCGGATTGGGGCTGAGACCTCAAGTGTGCAAGGTATTTCCCATGGAGTCCTACAGAGATCAATACTGGGACCAGCCTTGTTTACTATCTATCTCAATAACATTTCCTCTATACCGGACGTGTGTTCCTTGGAATCATATGTTGATGATTCAAAGTTATATCTTTCGTTCCCAGTTGCTGAAGCTAATAATACGGCTCAACAGATTAATGAGGATTTACAAAAGATCGCAAGCTGGTGCTGCCACAACAGTCTTCTGATAAACCCAGAGAAGA
>JAAAQI020153509.1:0-10484 GCA_011800005.2 Stichodactyla mertensii | reverse complement strand
GAATAATCAACTCAATATTCGAATAATGGAATCATTAATGCAGTCTAGAGGGGCACGCTTCATGTCCTTTGACTGTATTCCTTTGTCTTATTCTCTAGAACAACGCAAGGAAGACAACGCATCTTATTTAAAATTTATTGCTATTTGATGTATTTTATTTTAATATCAAGTCGGGAATCTGTTTTCCAAATATCACCCCATGTCACGGGATGCTGATGTAGATTTTTCATAATTTTCTACTCAAATTTTCAAATATCTTATTATACACTGACCTCTTCGTTTAGTAAAACAAATACCTTTTTATTTGATATTTATTTCCAGCTATTTTTATGTGTTGTATTTAGTTTAGTAAAGTCTGTAATCCTTTTTCCAACTATCACCACTATCACCCGAGTCTCGAACATTTTTTGTCTCCTCAAACTTTCAAACATTTTATTTCTTTGTGTTATACTCTAAGACAACGCAAGGAAGGCAGTACCTTTTATTTAACAGGGTTCACACTGCTCCTGGAATTCCTGGAAAACTCCTTGAATTTTTTATTAGTATTAGGTTAAATATTAGAGAAATAAAAATTGTTGAATTGTCTGACATAGACTATATCGCTAGTCTTCCGCAACAGTGCATTCTGGGAGTGTTATCTCAGTTAAATACCACTGAACAAAAGATGTTTGTGATTCTATTGTTCGGTGTTATCTGACTGAGATAACAGTCCCAGAATGCACACTGCTAATGCAGACTAGTAATAAAGTCTATGAAATTTCAAAGTTTAAAGGTCCTGGAATTGTTATATTTATACCCTGGAAAACTCCTGGAAAACACCTGGAATTTTATAATCTTCTAGTGGTGCGAACCCTGATTTAACATTTGTTGTTATTTTAGTGTATTTTATTTTATTTTAGTTAAAAAAGTCGGAATGATCAGGTGCCATTATCACCCCATATCATCCTCCTATGTCACGCTCAGCCCCACCTCTCTGCCACGCACGCGCAGTAAGGTGAGCCGTGACCAGAAGCAAGATGGCGTCCAACTATCTTGAACTTTTCTCTCGTATTTGGGAGCGTGCTGCTTATGAATGGAAAACCAACGGTCCCACAGCGAATTTCCTCCAAGACTTCATCAAAGACTGTTCTCAGCATGGTATCATCAGGAAGGAGGATTTATTCGTGACCCTTTTTTTGGCTGTTGTTTTTACGCTCTTGCGATATGCAGCCGCAGCTTTCGTGTTCAAGGTTAGTCGAAAGAAAACCCGGATTTAGTTGGTTATTTTAGCCTGGTTGGCTTTGTTTTATTGCGGGTTTAAAGATCACATAGTGGTTAACCCTAATGGGGTTCCTCATAGGAATACCGTTGGATGTAAAACAGGTTATTTTGGGCGGGAAAGGTGCTGTTTTACATTGTTTTTTAATCACTGTATGCTTGAGTTTCATGTACTTCAGCAAACAATTGGTCGGCTTCTATCACACTCTTGGAGCTTATTCTTTCCTTGTATCCTTCCTTATTCAAGCACAAATTGACGTGTATCAAAAAACCTGTTGTAGTCCAAGAGCAATTCAATATTTACGATATTATTCAACCCCAAATAAATAAGCTTAAATAAGTCATAAATAATACCCAAGGCAAAAGGCCTCCCGCTATCAATAAACTAATTTTCATATTTTTATTATTGTCTTAATCTCTTTTTTCTCTGACTAATTCTTTGTGTTTTGGCTGTGGGACAATTGTGTACCAGTAAATGCAAATCCCTGCTGTTCCCAACCCAGGGTATTTACCAAATTAACACTTCTTTTTGAATCCATAAGCCAGCCAAGAGAAACTGCTGTCTTTTGCCTTCCTGATCTCTTGACTGTGGCCAATTTATATTGCCAAGAGAGAGGAATATGCAGGGGCTTGCAGTCGATCAGGAACATTTCTCTCAGGGTGACGACATTGTCTCATTTTCACAGACGTCAAATTCCAAGTCCCCATTCAATCAATCAATCAATCAATCAATCAATCAATCAATCAAGGAATATTTAATAATGCAGGTTAGAATATGGGCAGGCAAGGTGGATGTGGACCTGCCATAAGATATGCATGCTCATTTACATTGGCTGATGTGCTATAGTTATTTATCACTATAATGCACCTGTATAGTCAAGTAATTTTATTGAATACTTAAACTTAATACAAAGTGTTAAGAATTGGGCAGGTATAACTAAATAAAAAGGTGCTTTTTTCTTCAAAAGCAAATATCAGGTTCAAACCAACTAGTAGATCATTCAAATCGAACCTAATATTTCCTTTGTTCCCTTGACAACCAACAGAAACAGTGCAATGGCTTCCTAGGGCCGCACATAAATACGTCCAAAAAATGTTTTAAAAATCATTGTTATCTTATTATAAATGTTATGGGATTCAAAGAAAATTCATTTCCCGACTTAGGAATTCCACATTGAATTTCTGTAAGAATAACCCATGCATTGCATCAATTCAGCCAAGTAGATAAATAATAAACTGGGAGCTCTGCTATTAGGTACTACCTAATTTGTATATTAGTCATTTATGACAATAATGCACCTGTATAGTCAAGTAATTTTATTGAATACTTAAACTTTGAATTAAAAATAAATATGCAACTTGGAATAGGTGAGGAAATTAAAGTTTAATATTTGTCTTCCAAGCTTAAATTAATTAAATTATTTTTTAATATTAACCAGCTTTTTTTGAATAAATCATCATTTCTTGACTCCAGCAAAAACATACATTTTATCTTATTTGATGTACTTATACATCTGGTTCTTAAAATCAAGGATAAGATTAAGAACCATGACATTATCTATGTAGACTAAAATAATCCTCTGAGATGCAATAGCATAGAATTATATTTTTACTGTGATTCTCAATATTCTGCAAGCTCTGACATTTCAATGGCTTGTTGTGAAATTGTTTTTTTCACTGCTGTCAATTAATAAAAGTGACCATGTTGATAGCTTTTATGTTTTTGACTGGCGGAAGTGAAAAACCAAATTCCAACGGGCAGCTCACAACTGCCAGGCTCGCAGAATAATAAGAATTGCAGCAATTGCCCTACTTCACTGTGATATCACAGCTTGTTTACAGGGGTCAGAATTGTCTGGAAGTATAGAAATTTGAAAATTGTTGATAATAAACTCATGTCTCTTGTTTTTGTTTGATTCATCACAGCCAATAGCCAACTATTTCCAATTCATACCAAAAGACAAGAAGAAGTTCCCAGAGAGCGCCTGGAAGTTGTTATACTATTTTTCTGTCTATTCCTACTGTACTTATATCCTGTTTAATGGAACATATACTTTTATAGAAAAACCAAGTAGCGTCTGGACAGGTAAGATACAGTATATACCCTGAACAAGCTTTTGCTCATGCCGTTGAAATGAACCCTCACCTGGATTATTACACACTACACTCATATGATCCTGGGTTCATATTACACATGTATAGAAGATCCTGTGCAATGATGGCTGCTGCAGAAATTTGCATAAATCAAAATTTCAATGAATAGGCCATTTGCATGATAGCATAATTTACTACCAAGACCAGAATGCTTTGAGTGGCTTCTATTGTCAGGCTAATTTTACCTGAATTGTCTCTTTATTCCCAGGAGAGTAGAAAAATCTGAATAACAAAGCATTCTGGTCTTGGTAATAAAATGCACCATCATGCAAATGGCGTATTGAGAAATTATTTCGTTCTCACATGAAAGACTAAAAGTCATAGAATTAGTAAATATAGTTCCAGCTGAGCATGATCAACCATTTCAGATGTACATTTAACAATTATTCCACAAAATCGAGTTGTACATGAGCTCATAGCTGATGAGGTGCCCAGTGCTGAGTCAGTTATTAGCCATGAACGAGGAGATTGAGTGGAATAATTGTTTTACCATTATAAAACATTCATGGATTGTGACAAATGTAGAATTTTAATTATTTTCAAGTTTAAAAAGCGAAATAACATCGGCGAAGTGCTCCGCCATTTTCTTTATTTCTCTACAGTGTACTCACGGGATATGAGCTGATATCCTAGTAGTAGAGGAACCAATCAGAGCCACGTGATTGCTCATATCCAGTAGATGTGGATATAATAATTACTGTTATCAGCTTTTAATGAAATATGTGTTTATACTGATACAGTCTATAATATTTTTAATCACTAGATATTTGTTTCTAATATTGTTTTGACAGGATGGCAATATGGAATGGCTATCCCTTCAGATATCTACTATCTTTATGTCATTGAGTCTGGGTTTTATTTTCATTCCATTTACGGCACCATCTACATGGACAAATGGAGAAGTGATTCAGTGGTTATGATCCTACACCACATATTAGCTAACTCTTTGATTATATTCTCCTTTGCGATGAGGTTAGTTCATTGTTTAATAAACAGAACAGCAACATCTGTGCTGTGTTCAGTTATAGAAGCACACAGACGAAAATATGAAAGAAGTGTAAAGAGAAACTGTCACAAGTTGCAGGCGGGTTTTTCTCTCACTTTTTGAGCAATTTCAGCACTTCTTAACGCTTCATTAACTTTAAAGAACACAGTAGAAAAATATTCTGTGGGTTTTACAATATAGGACGAAAAATTTAATTTAACCCATGAAATAATTGTTGAAGCGTAGGAGCATGATCTGGGAGCAAAATCCTTCATGTCTACTGGCCTTTACATTTTCTTAGTGCATGCAGCAGCCAGCCTCCAATTTATCAAGTTATTGTATATAGGAGAAACATTATTTGTCATCACCATTTCTTGTATTCCAGATATCACAATATTGGTATCATTGTGCTATTTCTTCATGACATTAGTGATATTTTCCTGGAATCCACCAAGATATTAGTATGCTTTAAGTCTGCTCCTGGTAGACAGCAGAGGATTGCTGGTTTGCTAGTCAATGTAGGCTTCTTACTATTTACTTTCTCTTGGTAAGTTTTTTATTTCAAACACTGATAAGAGGGTTAAACAATTGAGGTGCAGCCAAGGTTTTTTTTACCAACTTCGAGGTGTTTGGCTAGAGGATGAAACGCTCTTTCTTGTGTCTGATCTAGCTTCCCAAACTTGGAAAATAGACCTAATCACCTTGGTCATAATGTTTATCCATTTCAGACCATGTCATTCCCTTGAGAATGCCATTCTTTGTTTGAGGCTTATCCATATTAATGTATCTTCTCAAGCGTTACTGAAAAACAAAGAGTTGTATTCTCAAGGGAATGACATGGTCTGAAATGAGTAAACATTACACCCAAGGTGATGAGCCTGGTCTATTCTAGGAAAAAATTGAAGCAAAAGTTGGCCAAATTTTGTGCTGATTAAGATCACACATCCAAACCACCAGTGTTTGAATTACATTTGGAAAAGTTTCTCACATTGCTGTATGAATCAATGTTTGAAAAGTCTTTGGTTGCAAGAATGTTTTGTTTAATAGTTGTATTTTTGTTTTGTTCTCTAGGTTTTATTGTAGATTGTACCAGTATCCCTACCGAGTGCTATACGTCACAGGCTATGTGTCCAGATCTATGCTACCTGATGCTCCTTTCTACTTCTTCTTCAATGGGATGCTGTGGATGCTGTTTGTTATGAATGCCTGGTGGTCACATTTTGTTCTGTGGCTCATATGGAGAGTGTTGAATGGAGAAAGCCGAGAGGTGAAAAACACTGTTGTATTCATGTATTTGCTACACGTAGTTTTACTGTTACTTTTAGGTCCTTCATTGATCTGTTTCCACATCTACTGTATTCTTGGTTAGAGTCCTTTGTAATTGTTGTAAGCCACATAACATATTTTTTCCCAAGGCTATTGCTTTTGTCTTTTGATGATGGTAGTGACGATGGTGATGAGCATGATGGTGATGATTTTGATGATGGTAATAATAATGGTGATGATGATGATGATGATGATGGTGGTGATGGTGATGACGATGGCAATAGGCTGTTTGCATGATGGCATCATTTTACTATCACTACCAGAATGCTTTGTCAAAATGCTTTCTTATTTAGATTTCTCTACTCTACTGGGAATAAAGAGACAATTGGTAAAATTTGTCTGACAATAGAAGCCACTCAAAACATTCTGGTCTTGGTAGTGAATTACAGTATGCCATCATGCAAATGGACTATTAATGGTTTTGATGCATGGTGGGTGATGTTGAGGTAAAGGATTAGACAATAACTAGTTAATAATTTTTTCAGGTTGAAGACACAAGAGAAATAGACAAACAAAAGAAAAAGCGAAGCCATGCTGATAATGGAGAGATAGTTGAATATGGTGTTGACAAGAAAAACGATATAAATAGTAAGTGTTGAAAGATTTTGGGCTTCCTGTTCCCAACCACAAGAAAAGATATTATGGGAGAGTCAAGTATGAATGTGTGAGGAGAGAGCATGAGGAAATTTTCAACAAGGTTGTGAAGTTTGAAAAAATACATAATGCAGGGTTTCTGACAGGATGCGCGGGTGCGGACCCGCATAATTTGCCTTTTTCCGCATGATTTCCACGTAATCCGGCAAAATTTGTCAAAAATCTAAAGAAAACTTAATAATCAAGAAGAAATGGATTATAATGTTTTCTTATTTTGATGAAATTACGAATTTTTTATGGTTTACTTACCAAATTTCAAGCAATAAACAGCATTTAAAACTGTATATTGCATCAAACGCCATCTTGTAATGAAAAGGAACAAGGCGTTCTTAGTTAAAAACCGTGAAAGAGCCTGGTAACTACCTTAAATAAAACGTACTCTCTGATTGGCTAGAAGTCAAACAATAGCAGAAATAGATAGCCAATGAGAGTTCTGGTTAAATACATGTAACAAGATTTTCGTGCGTAAAATAATATTTCTCTCATAAACATTTGAGATCTCGTGACTTCTAAAATAGCTCAAAAAACAGATCATAAATTTAAGGTTTGGAAAAAAAACATTCAAAGCAATGTTTTGGAGAGAAGCATATTGAGAAGAATTGTGTTTAGTGTGAAAAATGCAACGATTACATGTGTGGATTAAAAACCTGAGATAAACAAGGCCAGTGTCAAATAAAGAAGCAAAATCAAGGTAAGACTGTAAATAATTGCGTAAACCTTTAGTTAAACAAAGTTTAGAGTTAAAAAAAAGAAGCAAAATTTTAAAAAACTGTGTATAATCCTGTAAAAAAAATTTCAGAAATTTTTTTGATTGTGACGTCATCCCGCATCCTATTACGTATAATTTTCCATTTTCTCCACATAATCCGGGAAAAAATTCCTGCATAATTTCAAGTTTTTTCCCACATCCTGTCAGAAACCTTGATGATTAGAGTCTAAAAACCCAAATTTGAGTTTTTGTTCTTCAACAGTAAGCAATGCTTCTCATTTTTTTAACCTCTGTTGTGCTGGTCAGACCTCATCATGTGTGCTAATCCCTGCTTTATGTTAGCAGCAGACAAGATTAGTGCTGATGAACAGATACATAAGGATGAAGAAACAAATAGAGGAGGCAAAGATAAAACCATACCTCACCAGCGCAGGAAAAAGAACCTTCAAGGTACCAACTAGAAGAAAAGTACTGGGATCTCTTGATTGCTGAAAAGTCATTGTTAATTCTAGCCCGCATTGCCAGTGTTTAGCAGATTTTTTTGGGGGGCAGGAGGGGGAAAGAGGGAAGAGATACCGTGCACCTATTTTTTCTCTCATCCACAGACTGCCAGCATCAGAGGCCATGTTAATTCATTCAGATATTAAACCATTGTTTGGTTTTACCACTTCTGTTTCACTTTTATCTTGTGAGCCGTTGTGGTAATCATATGTCAAAAAAGAATTACATGGTGATTAGAGTGTCAACAGTTCAGACGTCAAACTTCTCATGAGTTGAACCTAATACTGTGAATTAAGTTCATGAGACTAGTATGATGTCTGAATCAATTAAGTTTGAGGAATTGTATTTAGGTCGACCCTATTAAGATCAGCTGGAGCAGTTGGGATTTACAACATTGGATTGTCAGACTCTGATTCAAAGGATGAGCCAATCCTAATACATACATTATCTTTAATTATTTTCGTTCCCACAAACCTTTTGTGCCCCTGAAAGACGTGTCTCTGCAAGATAATTGGCTTGACTGAATTAGGAATGAAGAAGGTTTGACGTCTGAATCAGTAGATGAAATCATGTTGATTATTAGTCATTTTTAATGGTATTAGGTTTGGCTCATGAGAGTTCAGTGTTTGAACTGGGCCTAAGTCTTCAATCAAGAAATGTGGTCATAATTTGCATGTGTCTACCCTTAGTCTTTTAGTTGAGTTTATGAGTTCAACGTCAATTTGGAAGTTCAGTGAAAGAAATTCCAATTTCAAAAAGCATGACTGACCTTGATAAATAAAGAATAGGCTCCTTGCAGCACGTCGGAATGCAGCTGAATTTGGAGGTCAAGACAAAAGAATCTCATCTCCAGAGAACCAGAAACCTATTGTCTTGCCCTCCAAATTCAGCTGCATTCCGACATGCTGCAAGGGGCCTATTGAAATTAAATGCATGAGAATATCCAGTTCAATCCTTGACTGGGAATACAATTTCAAATTCAGCCCATCATTGTACAATCTGGTAAAGATCTTTACTATGATGGTCGTTGAAGTGAATTCCAGATAGTACTCTAACTCAAATTAAAAGATGAGCTTGATAAAATACAGTAAATTGAGCAATGTCATAGCAGCCATGTTGTTATACCTTCAACAAAGGAGGTCTAAGTAGTTCATTTTGTTTGGAACACCAGCATGGATGCCATGCCTTTGACTTTGTTACATGTAACAAGGAGTAAAAATGCTCTATATATAGACCCCCCCCCACCCCACCCTACCCTACCCCACCCCACACAGACACAGACACACACGCACACTATATCTAAACTATAGTACATTAAGTCTGATGTTAATTGAGGAGAGTTCCAGAATTTAACTGTTACTCTACCTACATGTAGAAGCTGACCTTGATTGAATATGATAAAGAACACGTAGCTTGCTCCATGTACAGCATTCACTCTGCATCTTGTCACATGGAAAAATATTCTTTGTGCTTCTCATATTTTTGTACAATAATGGTCACTGCAAGTGACTGAGTGACTTGAATGATCAAATACATCATGTAGACCGTTTCTAGCAATTCCAAGCATAGTTTAATTTGGACAACAACACAATGGAATCCGTTCTCAATTTTGGTTTTGCTTTCAAAATAGAAGCACAAACAGTCTTTACTCCAGAATATCAACTCTGTTACTATTATAATAACTTTATATGACAAAACTAGTTACACCTAATTGCAAGAATGTTGTCATATAAAAATAAAAAATAAAAAATAGCAAAACCCAATAGGAATTTGACTAGAAGTACCAAGTTTGATATATTTCTCCAACAATTCACCACATTTAGTGACATATTGGCACCACGAAAACCATTTTTAGAATAGGTTTTTTGAATGAGTATAACAATGCACTCTGATTAGTTGGGATATTTAACTTTTTTTACTTTCTATCTTTTATTTTTTATTTTTATATGACAACGTTTTTGCAATTACCTAAACAGTGACAAAGAATAGCCATGAATTCAAAAATGTACCTAAAACCTTAATATTGTGAGTTGGGGGTATTTTATTGATTTAGTTTTTGCTAATGGGCTATCACTAAAAATAGATCTGTAGTAGGGTAGCCAATTACAGGGTCCTGAAGAAGTGTGTGTGTGTGTGGGGGGGGGGGGGGTGAGGTGCAATTCCTATCTCCCAGCTCAATTTTTTTTCCAAATCCTACTTCCATGCATCCAAATCCCATACTAAGGAAATTAGTTGAGCTTTGGCTGGACATGCTTTTAATGTCATTCCCATGTTGTTGTTGTTGTTGTTGTTGTAGTTGTTGTTGTTGTTGTTGTTGTTGTTGTTGTTGTTGTAGTTGTGGTTTGTGTTGTTTTTTTGGTGGTGGTTGTTGTTTTTTCTATTCCCAGTGGCCTAAATCCCATTTTCCCAAGACAAAATAGGCAAATCCCAGTCCCCAGTCACCATCAGGATCTTCCAATTTGCCTTTCCAAAATTCAAAGAAAGACTGGGCATGATCTCTATTTCGTCCCAAAAATCAATCCCGGAATCTGTTGCAAGATGGTGTCACCTTTTGATCCTGTCACCAAATTCAGCCCCACAATTTTGTGTGGCACATGTTTGATCCAGTGCTCAGTTGGATTTCTGAAAGGCAAATTAGAATAAGGATTGTGATAGTCCACTAGTTTGTTTGTAATATATACAACACTCTTATCTCATGCCTATGTAAGTTGAAATAATTAATTGTGATTATAAAATAACTGTTATATAACTCACCCTCAGATTGGCTAAAAATGTGATATAAGAGCATGGAAAACATGGTTTCCATGGAAGCATATTATATTTTATGTGATATTTATAAAACGAGTAGCAGTGTTTTATCAAATATAAAAACCCGAGGCGTAGCCGAGGGTTTTTGAT
>JAAAQI020153498.1:151-10486 GCA_011800005.2 Stichodactyla mertensii | reverse complement strand
ATTTCACAATCTGTGTATAAATACATAATACCTTTGTAATTTTCTCATTACCTGAAGAAGGGAGGTATTGGCCTCCCAAAATATTGTAGTAAAACTTCAAGACTTTCACTATGGTGTACTGAATTCCTACACTAAAAATGGCTGTGGCGGAGACTAGATGCAGCAAGTGAGCCATGCGACTCATTGCCCATGAGGGTGAGAGGTTTAATTGTTTTAGTGTAAACAAACTAGTTATTAGACAGTGATTATAAATAATGAAGACATTGAAAATTTCACCAAAATTGTGGCAAAACAGGCGAATGCCAATATGGTGTCCAATTAGAATATTGCTGTTGTTCTGGACTCACTAGCCTCGTGTTCAACTCAGATTGCCAAAAATTTGATCAAATTATGAAAACCACCACATTGTCCATGTTGTGTCACAGGAAAAAATATTAAAACACATACATGGATTTTGAAAAACAAATGGGTTTTACATTTCCCCATTATTTGTTTGAATTCCTACCAGTGCAATTCTTAAAACAGTTGGGATTAGTTCTGATTTTATGTAAATGGTTTTTGAATGGGAAACATAGTTTTACCACTCTTTTTTCCCCATTAATATTTTTTCCCTGTGATTATGAACAAAGTTGCTTCCCAGGGGCTGATCCAGGAATTGGAGAAAGGGGGCCTGACCACAGGGAGGGGGGACAGAAAACTGACAGTGCCAAGTTTGTAGGTATGAAAATACAAAAGTAAGGCTGTAGTGCTAAATCCACCCACTATTCCACTATATTCCAAGTCTGAGAGTTACTGCTCATGCAAAATAACTACATAAATAATTCACATAAAAATTCAAATGTGCTTGTTTAATGCTCAACAGATTATAAAAATGATGACTGAATAAAATCTCTCAAAGAAATCCCTGTAAACGGTTTTTAAATGTTAAGGGATGAGTTAATACTGACATGCTCTAAAAACTGCTGTCCTCTACTGTAGAGCAGATATTTGTACAAGTATTACAAACCACAAGGTAAATTATACTTTGACCTAGATCTCCTTGCTTTTGCCATATCCAGACAGAGAAATCAATATTATATTTCAATATTATGTCAATGTTTGAAGTCTATGCAATAACTCCTAACTACCAAGCCCTACTTGACAATGTTGTTATTAAAGCTAGATAGAATAAACAAGGTTCATATGTGACAAGATTTATATGAAATCTTTTGGGAATAAAGCAAGCAAACAAAAATTTACAATCAAATAATAAAAACAAGAAACAAAAACAATATACTTGATATTGATTTTTATTTCTGAAAAAAAAACTTAAGTAATTATTGCTTATCTTATAGTCAACTAATGAATGGTTGCGATAACCACTATAAATGGTTATTGCAAAGCATATTCTAGGGCACATGCAGATATATCATTATCTAAACCCAGACCATTTGTGAACAGTAAAATACCTAAGAACTTAAGTAGCTTTTAAAGTAATAACGAACAAGCTTTTTTGATAAAAAGGGAAATAGCTTGACAGGTAATTTGTCAAATTTGAACTGATTGGAGTTATTCAAACTTTATATAGCCAGTTCCAGAAGGATAACTAGAGCTATAGGTAGTGCTATCACTGCTAGTCACCCCATAGTTAGCTGTGGATGTGTATGAAGGATTATCGGTAGTGTAAGTAGAAACAGTAGTATATGTAGCAGTGCTGCTGCCATTGTATGCTGTTAGGTAGCTGGATGCATAATTAGTTGGGGCTGCAACGGCAGTGGGTGGTTTAGTGGCATAGCTTGTGGTGCCATAGGCTTGTGTAGAAGGGTAAGCGGTACTGCTGGCAGCCTGGTTACGATACCTTGCATTTTGCTCTAAAAGCACTTCATTAGTGGCTTTAAGGTCGGACACTTGTTTTTGAAGCTCGCTGACCTGACGTCTTAATGATTCATTCTCTTCCTTTAAATGACCAAAATCAGCATCTCCATATGAATCTCTACGGCGTTTTCTAGGAAAGTCATCATAACCATAACCTGGTGGTCCATATCCTTTGTCATCATCAAATGAATGCCGGAATTTACATGAGGAACCTCTTGTACACTTATTATTGAGAAAATCTTTGCAAATAGGATCTCCTCGATTTGCCCGAGTTGGATAGCCATATCCTGGCCCTCTCATTGGTCCTCCATGCATTGGAGGTCGTCTCATTGGAAGCTGACCTGTACGGAGGTACACTTTCTCCTCTGCATTTGAAATGTGGAGGTACTTGCAAGTGGAGCGATTGCATTTTCCATTCTGAAAGTCACGGCAAATCATAGGCCCACTTTCAATCTCTTTACCCAAACCATCTGGGTGGCTAAATTTGCATTTTCCTCCTCTGTTGCATACACCCCTCTGATAATCTCGGCAGATCTGACCATCTAGTGGAGTCCCAACTCCAGCATTTGCTTCATTGTCATTGTTGTTTGTGTCGCTGGATTGTTTCTCTTCCTGCATTCCTCCTGGTACTTCAGACATGATTTTCTATAATCAACTTCTATCTCCGATAAATGAATGCGCTTCTTGGACTTCTTGAAGGGCTGCCGCTGCTGCGCTTCTTGCCGCAAAGATGTCTGCTGCTATCCTGATCTTAGCACGAGCTGCTGTTTGCCGCTTTGACGCACGCCGCAATGGAAGCTGCACAGTATAAAGGCGCAAAATGAGTGTTAGCTTTGGCACAAAATAACAAAATTTCTAAAATATTATTATAAAATAAATTTGAAATTTCGCATTCAGATAACGTCCGCAATTCCTAACGCTTTCAGTCACAAATTACAAACATGACATATGGTCTCATAAGCATATAAGGGAGTATAATAATGAAATATTAATGGCGTGATATTAATACGACGTCAACTAAAGGCACTCCCTGAATAAAAATATAACTTATCGAGTCATTATCGTTACGTGGACAAATAATACTCCATAAAACTTTTAAGATATTGATTTATAATATAAACATTTTAAAATATTCTAAAATTTAGCGGTTTCAAAGAAATTATTCAGCTAATTTTCATCGACCACAAAGACAAAGCAAACAATCGTCATATTTTCTAAGCGTTATTTTTTTCACTAAAGTAAGGTTTTTAAGCGATAAAATCGCGCATACTTTGCCTGTTTCCTTTGCTAACTGTTTTTGTAACTTCTCTTTTTGTTTTTGTCAGGGTTTTGACAACAAAAAGATGTAAAATTGAAGGGATTTTCGCGAGACTTCCTTCTCAACTCCCAATGAGGATGACAAGATGGCCGCTTCATACACGCGGTTCATGCGCATATCATTAACCAAATATGGTCTTCACGTCCTTATACGGATAAGGAGGCTAATAGCGAACACAGTGTTACTATAGCAACTTTGTATTTTATTCTTGGGGATTCTTGGCCCTCTTCATAATGGTAGAATATTAATATTCCTTTTGATATTAATTCACGGGTTAATTGTTGAAATGATACAGTGTAACACAAAAGAAACTAGAAATGATAGAATAACTGATTTCAAACCCTTAGTAACAAGAATTCAAAATGAGTTATATGGGGGCAGTTTATCACAAAATATTGAAATTAAAAAGCTTCCGATAACTGTTCTTAAAATAGGCAAATTTTAAGAAGGGTTGGTAGAGTATATATTTTTTTTCCCACCTGGTCGCTGTCATTGGACAAAGACAATATCACGTGACACAACAGCATGTGGACAAGACAGACAAGATGGCGGACGAAAGTTTAGAAAAGTCAGCCGAAATAATAAATGAAAAAGAAGAGAAAACGGACAATTTCGTGAAGGAAAATGATGAATCTCAAAAAGAGGTAAATGAAAGCGTATCACACCCAAGCAATGACTCAAATAATCAAGATTTTGATACCGAAAATTCTTTTAAAAACAAAGACATTTCCAAAGATAGTCAAAGTAATTCTTCTCTAGAAAATCTTCCGAAAAAGACCGGCTTTTTAAGATCTTTTCTGAAAAAGAAGAAGGTGATCCAGAGTACAGATGCCTTGGACGTCTCTGAAGATAACATTGGGTGAGTAGAATTCAAGAAATTTAGGATTTCTCAACCCTTGAAATTTCTTTTTTTTTTGCTTTTGTGGAAGCTATAGGCTTTAAACCACGCTAATGAGATTAAAATATACAGACACGCGATCATATACATTATGCTTAGTTTGATTCGACTCTAGTCTGTTCATCAGATTTTAAATTTCATAAATAACGGAGTAGTGATAGAGATATGAACCTGTTGGTATGAATGTGTAAGTTATGCATACATATACATAGCACTGCTTAATTTAAGTAGGTGACAGCTGTTATTAGAGGGCTTTAATTTATAAGCACAGGGAGGGAATCAATTGATAAAATCATGTAAAGGATAAGCACCAAATTTTCTACAAAACTTCACATGTCACTAACCCCATCAAAGTATTACTACAGCACTTTTATTACAATGGAAAGCTTCATATCATCTGCACATAAATTGATGCAGCACCATCACATGCAAATGGCTGCCACATTGGCCCAAACACTATAAGGCATCCCCATGAATTAAGCCATCTGTTGTCATTACTTTATTTTTCTTGTTTATTTTTTGAGATTATTAAGTGTTTTAGATAGACTTTATCTAAAGATATCTAACAAAGTCAAAATGACACTTCTTGTGGAAAGAGAGGTTGAAAGGTCGGACTGTTAGGGATAAGGCTTGCAAGTGCCCCAGCACAGTTTAAGAATTATAGCGTTCTTGCTAATGGGTGAAATACTTCTTATATATATACAGCTATTTCAAAAAATGTTGAAAACTGAATACTGTATATACAGTACTAAATAAATTCTTCCAAGTACTCAAATACATTGTTGTTCTTGTATGTTTTGGAGTCCATGTGAGTATCAGTTACAAATGCATTGCCAGACAAAGTCAGACAGTTATTTAAAGATTTACCTGATGTTTTGGACACCCAGGACAAAAGGAAGCAGAAATAATGTTATTCAGCATGTAATAATGCATTTCAGTCTTGGAATGCACCATTCAGTATACAGTTTTCATTTTTTGAAATGGCTGTATAATATAATGGCTCTTGCTCACTTCCTTTGCTTGGATTTGTACAGGTCAAAAACAGATGAAAGCTCAAGTAATCAAGAAGCAAAAAATAAAGAAATTAGTCTTTGCAAATGGCAAGACTGTAATATCACTGTAAGCTCACAATCTGAACTTTCACATCACGTCCACCATAATCATGTAGAACCAATGGTGGTTCAAGATGTCTTCGTCTGTTTATGGCAAGGATGTAAAGTGTTCAATAAGCCAAGTTGTTCTCATTCATGGCTTTCAAAACACATGAACAGTCACACAGGAGATAAACCATTTAAGTGCATGATTGATGGCTGCAGTATGTCATTTTCATCTTGCGAGGGACTTTCTAGACATGTTGCAGGACATTTTAATGAACCGAAACCTCCCAAAAGACAAAGAGGGGAGCAAAAAGATTCTCCTAAAAAACCTTTGAAAAAGAGGAAAGTTAGAGTGATAAGGAAGAGGCTTCCACCAGCAGAAGGTTTGTATATTTTCATTATTCCCCCTAAATTTATCATTTCAATGGAGTTAAATCATTCTGATGAAGACTGTCACAGCTGCAGTAAAAACGTCATGTTGTTCTAAACTTTCACCTGTGAAAACCGTAAAGCTTTTTTCTATTTCATTAGTTAACACAGGCATTGCATTAAGTATATTAATAATAAACAAATTAAGAATTAAAGCAAGTACATGTACTATGTAGCACAATGGCTAGCCTGAGTGCCCAGATTGTTTTAATGTAAGAGGGCCACACGTTCATCAGTTGTTTACTGTTATGTGTTCACCCCCAATGAATAAAGTCATTGTTATTATCGTAACCCCAGTTGATTAGGGATACCATTAGGCTGCACACAATCTTTGACTATGCATTTACTGGCTTCAATACAACACAAGCATGAGCACCAGCCAAAGGATCAAAATGCTTGTTTTTTTCTGCAGTATGCCTTGGGAAAACTAGGCTTAATTTTAATTTCAGACCAGTTGTTTTATTTGTTGAAGTGTTATTATTTTTTTCAGTGAAAGAGGACTTTGTGGACCCTCAGACTGTAGATAACATCAAGAGCAAACTTCCCAATATGATGCCACTATCCTGCTATGAGATAGGGATTGATGGAACTAAGATTATCCTACATAGTAAAGTGAGTATATTGAGTCAAATGAGAAACAGGCAATAAACAGCTGACAAATGGTCAATAAACAGTTAAGGAATTACAGTGTAACAACTTTATAAGGGATGCCTTGTGGTTTTTGTCCATCGACAGAGCAGAAAAACTTTTTTATTATATAAACTACAGTGTTTTACAAAGGATTTCTGCCACTGAGAAATGTCGTATCTCAGCACACGTAAAAATATGATATTTTTCACATGTGAAAATATCAACCAATCGAAATTTTAGTATTCAGTGGTAGAAATCCTTGAAAACACTATAATTTATATAACAAACAGAAAAATACATGGATGCTTGGAGACATGGAATTTATCTTCTCGTGTTCAAATTTGATATCTCACTCGTTTGTTTCGCTTACTCGTGAGATATCAAATTGAACACACAAAGATAAATTCCATATCTCCGCGCGCCCATGTATTATTCTCTATTTCTTTCGTTATAAGGATATCTATCCATTTTAAAGCTCAATATTTTGTAAACGGGCTCTTTTGGGGCCAAAGAACAAAATATCAAATGTGATCAAGAATACGATTTTGAGATATAATGCATTGTACTTTGGGAGAGGTGATATTTTGATCAGCAGAAAAACTGACATTTTCGTGAATATCTCCAAGTAGCTTTACTCTAGTTCAACAAGGTTTTGTCACAAGTTTGGAGCAACAGTGACACAAATGAAATGCTTATAGTTTTGGTGTATCACTTCCAGTTAAAATAATCGTGAAAGTAGCAGCCTATGTCGTTTTTCTGCTCTGTTTTGTCCATCACAAACTGAGTCTTAAACAAGACTCTTGGGTATCAATTTAAAATTAACTAATCACACTTATTACAATTTCATCAGCTGAAATAGGACATTAGAATCCTGCTTCATTTCAGAGCATGTCATTTGCAGGAAAAGAAAGGAACAAAATTCCAATTGTCTAAATTTGGCTAATTTTATGATGCCTTGTGATTGGCTGAAAAGTGCTAGCTGGTCCCAATTGACGTCATTGCACTGTAATATAGAAAAAAAAATACAGTTGGAATTGGCTTTTTTCCATTGTGTGTTCTCTTAATTAGTGACAGTGCTTAGACTAACTATTACCATTAGCATGAAATTTTTAGTTACAGTCACTGCAGTGCTTTTCATAATTCTGTGACCTACCGACTCCAGACTTCTGGGTGTTGTCAGGCATTTTGGCATCTGTCAATCAAAGTTTCAACAGTCTGAGTTAGTAATTATTTTGATTGACGGAAGCTAAAACACATGATGTTGGCCAGAAGTCTGGAGTCGGTAAGTTGCAGAATTATGAAAAGCGCTGTAATTCAGATGAGGTGTAATTCAGTATTAGGTGACTGTGTACCTTCAATCTCTTCCTTTACAAGTGTCAAGAATATAATGAAAGCAAAAAAAGATACTTAACTTATACTGATATTTTGGACTTTTTTAAAAAATAACCTTTTATTATGTTAATAAATATTTTATTATGTTAATTTTATTATGTGAATAAAAGAAGAAAAACTAGCATTCATAACATCAGTAAAGTCAATCATCTTTTTTTTTGATATGTTGTCTGAAACATTCATTTACTATCTAGTTTATTTTTATTTCCACACAGACACAATCCATACTAGTTTATTCACTAGTAATTTGTTTGTAAAGCTGGTAATACACATTGCAATTTTTTCTTGTGTTGGCAATGCAATTTTAAATTTTGTTGTAGAGAAAAATTGCAGTGTCTATCATCACTCTGCAACATTTGTGCAGTGTTCAAAATGTTGCAGAGAAAAGTTCAATTTTTTTGTAGGGAGACATTATTGCCAGTGTTGTTGCCAGAAATGATACACTTGGCAATATCACTCCTACAACAAAATCTCTAAAATTGCATTTTGCCAACAATAAAATGAGAAAAAATTCCAGCATGTATTGCCAGCTCAATGTATAAATGTAATGTTATTCCTTTTTTGTTAGATTTTTGGTAAAAGAATAAATGAAAAGAGTGGTGAAACAGATGTTTTGTTACACTGGTCACCTGATGAACTGTAAGTAGAATAAGATCATTACTCCCAGTCAAAGACCCTTCTTATGGTGTCAAGGGTTTAATTTGAATAAGTGAGCACTAAGGATTAGCACTGTAAGTATATTTCAGGACAGTTGAAGAAACAAGGATGAGCTTGGCTCATGGTTTGAACATTTGAAATAGATGGCGAGTGCTTGCTGTTGTTTAGGAGCATTAGTGTTGAGCAAGTCTTTTGAGTGTAGCAAGAAAATATAGTGTAAAGTCCCAGTCTTTACAAATGGAATAAGGGGCCACAGGATTGTTAGCTTGTAAAAGGTATTACTGTACATTCTACCCTACTTTGGTATCAAGGGGTTTTCAATTTCTGGGCTTGATTCTTGTGCTCATGTGGGAAGATAACTCGGTTAAACTGCTAGAAAAAAAGGGCAAATGCTCAATTAAAACGTCAGTAAAGTTACTGTAAGTATCTTTTTTCTATGGTGTCACAGATTTCCATTTATTAGTTATTAGGTTGAACCTCTATTATTATTCATTTAATGAAAGATTTGTAAACTAAAAATGCTATGATTGTTAAAGAAATCTTGCAACATTGACATGAATTATTACTGTAAATCCCACCATAATATGATTTAAAATACTGAAATCCAGAAATTAATGTTGAAATCTTGGGTTGTCTTTCCAAAATTAACTTTTGTCTGAGGAGTAAAGAGTCAAGTGAAACTCTTGGGATGTAGCAAAAAATTATTCATCTGGGGAGTATGAAAATGAATTAAAGGCAAACACCCATTCCACATATAGTTGTGAAAAGAATTTATCTATTTATTTGCAGATTACCAGATGAATGGATTCCATTAGAAGAATATGAGAACAATAAATCAAGAGTAATTCATATATCTTCACTTCCAAATGATGTGGTAGCTAATTTGGATCCTGCATTTTACAGAAGAATGTCTTACAGGAAACACCCAAGGAAATAATAACCACTGATTCATCCATTGCTTATTAAAGATTTTACTTTGGCCATGATAATCTGGTCTTACCTTATGACCTGTCAGCCTGTTAAGGCTAAAAAACCACATCTTGACCGAGCTGCATTTCTGTAAATAGAACATTGTACTTTGGCCATGGTAATCTGGTCTTATGACCTTTCAACCTGTTAAGACTGTAAAATCACGTCTTAACTGGGCTGCACCTGTACATAGGAGGTTGTACTTTGGCCATGGTAATCTGGTCTTACTCACAACCTGTCAGCCTATTGAAGTTGCTAAATCACATGTTAACTGAGCTGCACCTGTACATAAATCAAAAGAATTTTTCAGAGTTTTTTCTGTGCAAACTCTTTCCCATATATCCTTTGTAATATATTATCAGAATTATTTATTCACCTAACCTAAAGAGAATAATTAACAATTATTCCATGAAATCAAGTCGTACATGAGCTCATAGCCGACAAGGGGCGCAGCGCCGAGTCGGCTATGAGCCATGTACGACAAGATTGAGTGGAATAATTGTTTTATTATATCCACATCCACTGGATTGTGAGAAATGCAGGGCCTGGTTGTTCGAAGCCTGATTAGTGCTAATCCTGGGTTAACTCTTAATAAAACCTATAGAGTTAACCCGGGCCCAGAATTTTAATTATTTTCAAGTTTAAAAAGCGAAATAACGTCGGCAAAACGCTCCGCCATTTTGTTTACTTCTCTACTCACGGGATATGAGCTGATATCATAGTAGTAGAGGAACCAATCAGAGCGCATGATGGCTCATATCCAGTGGATGTGGATATAATATGTTTTTTATATACATAGCTATTTCAAAAAGAGTTGCTGAAGCTAAAGGTAATAGTGGATTGATATGTGATGGACTGTCATTATAAGACATAAAGGAATTAAAATGACTCTCCATCTAAGATCTTGGTTCACTGGAGCTGGCATCATTCACTAGTCATCTGTCTTCAAGGCACAAACAGAAGAGATCCACAATCCATTTGGTTTTGTAATGTCCTATCACCTATAGCTTACTGCCTATAGCTTACTGCCTATAGCTTACTGCCTATAGCTTACTGCCTATAGCTTACTGCCTATAGCTTACTGCCTATAG
>JAAAQI020153487.1:0-10486 GCA_011800005.2 Stichodactyla mertensii | reverse complement strand
ATAGTTTGTGACGGTGGGTGTGGGTTTTGGGGGGGGGGGGGGGGGGGGGGGGGTGGGGGGTCAATTCTAAGTTTCCTCGATTTTCCCCTACTTTCAAGTGTTGCATATTTTTTACTGTGCCAAGCGCTTTTTTTCGCCATATTTGACGTTGCACGATGTTTTTTTTAAGGAACGAGACCTTGCTCGATATTTTTTGGGGGATTTAACCCACCCCCGCATCAAATATAAAATGGTTCGTCTCTATTGTGTTTTATCACTTGTGTTGATGACTTCAAGCTCTAGATTTACGTCTAACTTTTAGTGTTTAGATATCACATCAATGCTCTTACAAACCATGAAAAAATGAGAATAATAATATGAGAATAAAAATTAATAACGATAAATACGAAATGGAAGAATTAAATGAAAAAGTCTTCAATCGCTATTTGAAAGCAACATTACAGGCATGAATTATGCTGACTAACCTTTTCGGCAACACTTCTCACACTGCCAAGGAAACTGTGATCCTCCTGCCTCGCTGCAAATGCTACAGTTGTGCCAGGTGAACGCTACGTCGTCATAAAATTTCACCTCCTGAACGCATTTCAGTTTTGAACTTGAAGATTTTCCCTCAGATCCAGCGATATGACAAAACCCAAGAGTGTAAAGAAATAAAAAGTTGACAGGACTTTTAAACCGCATAGCGATCGAGTTGATGCTATGACTTCTGGTAATACTGGATGATGCAATGTAAACTGCATAGCGGTAGAGCTGTATCTATCTATATCTTGACGACTGGTATTTCATCTGATGATGCAATTTTCTGGCATTTTCTGACATTTGGTAAACATTCAGGGGGAAATTATTCACATAGTTTTGGTCACAGTTAGTATTCCATGACTTATTATCATCGGTGCTTCGGTGACTTCCGAAGGGGAATCCCCTAATGAATGATTTATAGATACGTATATCACGGTCTGCCATGTATTCATATAATACTCGCTGTAACCAAATAATTTTATGAATTTCCCTAAAGAAATAAGCGCCTCGATTATTTTTATTTATTTCAAACAAATAAGAAGAAATCTCATAAACTTTTACTCTGAGAAGGTCGTTTAAAGGAGTTTAGCATGTAGTCGTATGGTCTCATGTCATATCTCCCTTTACTTGCAATCGTTGTTACCTTAAGACTGGGTCAATCAAAGAATCACTTAGTCAGGCTTAGGCCCACTTTACAAGGAGGGAGGGTAACCCTAGTACTGGGGTTACCTGCCAGCCAAATAGATAGCTCGGCTTTACAAGGAAAAAATATAGGAAGGGTAACCCTAGTGCCCGAGGTAAACCTTGTTCCGCCAGGATGGCCGTTTGTTGATTTGTGCTACAGGAGGTCTGAGAACTAGTAAAAGTTGTCCCGGGAAGGTGAGTTATCCCTAGCTAAATGACTTTACAAGGGGAAAACTTAACCCGGGCAGAAAGATATCCCTATCAGGCCCGCTTTACAAGGAGGGAGGGTAGCCCTGGCACTAGGGTTACCCTAGTAATAGGGCTACCCTAGCTTCTACATTTTCTCTTATTTATTTAACGCCTTCACAAGCGCACCCGGCTTACCCAAACCTTTTTACCTGAAATCTTTGGTATACACGAACGAGCAAAACCACCCTGAAGCCTGCTCCCAGAGTTTTATCTTCGAGTGAGATTGTGTATAGGCCTTCATAGAGACTAGGTGTTTAACAGCGACTTCAATAAAGTCATGGGCGTCTAATAGACCTTTTCGGCTATGACGTTATGTTTTCCCATTTCAGACCACGTGTCATCTTGGGAATTTGATTCTTTGTTTGACGTTCATCCACATCATGTATCTTCTCAAGCGTTACCATTAAGCAAAGAAATGGAATGACACGTGGTCTGAATGGGAAAGCATTACCCCACAAGCCGAAAAGGTCTATTCTCATTTATCAGCGATGTTTAAGACGTTCAGACCAAATAATCACTGCCTCGTCTGCCATTCGTACCAGGGCCTTACCTGCTCTTTTGTTATCAGTATTCCAATCGTCAGTGGAACCTATTTAATTTGATCGTAATGTTTTCCTGTTTTGGATCATTGTCCCCTAGAGTGTTATTTCTTTGTTTCTGCGGTAGGACAAGACAGACTTTCATCTGACCAAGAGAAAGGATCCATTCTATGTCTTTTGATTAGAATAGGCCTTTCCCGAATTCGCTTGGATGATCACGAGACAATGGTTCCAACTCGAGACTGAACTTGATTCTTGTGTTTATCAAGGCCGATCTCGACTTGGGAATCCGGGAAAGGTCTATTAATATTAGTTCAAAACCAAAATGACTCTTTGGATGGGAGATTTCCCAATAAATCTGCCTTACATGTCTTGGCAATTTCAGGGTCTAGAAACGACCAGTCAATTGGATTTGGTGTTGGGCTTTATTGGGGTAGTTCATCTTTCTACGTGATGACCAAGTACTTAGGTTCAAACAAATGATCGATATTTTAAGAACACAGCAAATATTTAGAATGTCATGAATGATCAGTGTCAAATTACTTGTGGTTGGCTGCGAGTCTGTTCATTTCTAACAATAAAACAAGCCGATAACAATAGCTCAGTAAGAACACAGCAAATATGTTATATAACAAAGTAATGTGTTGAGCAAATAGCAAAATTGTAGCAATTAAAATTATAAAAATAGGGCCAAAACTTTATAAGCCATTCAAAAACTAGCTTGGTCATATAATAAGAGAGTATCCGATATATTCTGTACATACTTACAAGACCGGGCAAATTCTCTTCCTTCCCATATATCATGCATTAGTACTTTCTATGGTGTGGGATGAAATAGTAATACAATGCTTTCTCATGGCACACCATGGAATATCCCACTAGTCACTTGTTCTTTGTATACACACCAGCCTTTAGGCTCGTGTGTACGTACATATTTCATGGTATGCCACTCAGAAAGCATTGTATAACTGATTGTGACTTTTCGAAAAGAAAAAAAGTAAAGATACATAGAGGATAGATATACTATGGGAGCGCGGAGGAGATACGGATTCAATATTCGAGTGTTGATGATATCTCTCATGAGTGAGCACACGGAATGGATGAGAGATGTTCAACACGAGAAGCTAAAATCTCCAAGAGGCCATGTAATGTTCTGTTTATTTTATAAATATCGATGAAAACCAGCTGATCGGAAATAAACTTTCTAAAGCTGACATCTTCATTGTGGACGAGGTTCTAAAACCAGTAGAAATCAGTGTTATTTCATCGATATCTGTATAATATATTAAAGCACAACATATATTTATCTTATTTCCATATGACATATCCAAAGCCAGCCAATATTTTTCATTATGCACATTGGTCATAGGATGACTCCGGTCGCCAATATCACTTGGCTATGACAGGGGAGAGGTGCAGGGGCTGTGCACCCCCCTGAGATGAGCAATTTACAGTGTCAATTATGTCAGTTTCGATTATGGCTTTATCTATATTTGGTGCTTGAGTCCCAAATATAAATCTTGTATTCCTCGCCCTTAAAATAATCCTGGATCTGTCCCTGTACAGTCTTTGTGAGATAGTTAGCTGTTTCCTGGCAAGATCCTTGGGCATCAGGTTCATACAGAAGTGATGCTTGTATAGGGATTTGTTGTTTCCAATTCTTTGTCTGTACATGGGATGGGTCGATTTTCTTCAGGTTCCATGGTATTTCTGGCTTCGTCTTCATCAGTTGCTGTTAAATGAAACAAATTGACAAGCTTCTTACCAACAAACGTTATGGATGTTATAAGCTGCAATATTCTCTCTGAAGGGTTTTTCGCTACTGTAAAAAATACCTGTTTATGTCGTTTACGAAACCACAAGTTTCCAGTGAATGGATTTATAGATATTCGTGCGTGAATTCATGAATAGACCTATGAGCAGCCACTGGAAATTGGATGTTCAAGCATAACACTGTTTATTCGAAACCTCGGAACTGTGCGTTTTTCTTATTGTTTAGGTTCAGGTTTTTTCACGTTCGACGACTGGGCGCGCATTCAACAAGAACGTGCGCGAATGTCCGCGTCGTCGATTATCTAGACTTCTTAAGGTCCCTAATGAAACATACCTGGCACTCGGTAGCGAGAGCAGCGTCTGATTCTCTTTGTCTTCTTTAAGACTATTAATATGATAATCAAAGTGAAAGTCACAGCTGCAACAAGGCAGACAGTCACTGTCAAACCAATTTCTACATTGGTCAATCCCTTGCTTGTTGTCGGTACTGATGGAGCTGATATAGTGCTCGTGAACACATCATGTGAAATGGGAGACAGTTTCGAAAAATTCTTCTTTGGACTTGCTGATAGTGCGTCGGGTTCAGAGGTGCCATTCGGGCCTGGAGCTGTGATTTCTGATTAGAAAATGATCGATTTTTCAGTTAATAATCAAAATACTGACACATGCGCATAAAATGAATGTCATAAGATATCAGTATTAAAGATTACAAGGCGTTATTCTTGGGTTCTAACTTGCTTTAATTGTGCTCATCTTCAGCATCTAAAGTATCTGACGTGCCATGCTGTCGTGCCCGCCACACACACACACGTGACACTGCGCATGTCTGCATAACAATTAGCATGAATATGCATATAATTACAATCAGGAGCATTTTGAACTACTGGATGAATGGTTGAAACTAGAATATCTTTGACTTTTGAACGGTTTTTGTCATATCCAAAGACTTACTCGCTCATTTTTCAACCGACTTGCTTGGCAGTTTTGCCAAACTTGTGCGTACAGACGGAAATGACGTCATCGATATCCTCACTAGTGAGTATATGGAAACCATAGTTTTGTAACATGTTTACGAATGGCTTATTAATATGGCAGCTCACTCATGTCTATATCATAAATAAGAGAAAAATAATAACCAAGCAGGACACACAAGCAGGATTTTCCGGCGAAGCGTGATAGTCTAGTATCCATTGCATTTTTATTCGAAATAAAGTTCATAATAAAATAGAAGACAGCCAGCTATTTTGGTAGGGAAAAACCCCAAAGCTAAGGTATTGCAACATCCGGAACATTCTAGGATCAATCTTCGGCTGACTTCATCACTAAGGGTCGGACACCATATTCAGAAAGGGTCGTTTATGTGTGTTTATTTTATCGATCGACAGCTGTCAACTCCTGATTTAGACAAACAAACAGTGTGCTCGATTTTTGTCGTTTTTAATGTTCCTTTATTCTATATACACAAGAAAGAAAGGAAGGAAGGAAGGAAGGAAGAAAAAAAGAAGAAGAAGGAAGGAAGGAAGGAAGAAAGAAAGAAAGAAAGAAAGAAAGAAAGAAAGAAAGAAAGAAAGAAAGAAAGAAAGAAGGAAGGAAGGAAGGAAAGAAAGAAAGGAAGAAAGAAAGAAAGAAAGAAATATCAATCCACGAGGTATTTAACCTGCTACGCAGAAATGATGACCGGCTATTGCATAATTACTCATACTCAATAAATTCCGGATGATCTAATGCTACGAAAATGTTATTGCACAACTGAACCCAGCATCCTACGCAGACATCACGAAACTACACTACTAAGAATTTTGGCGAGACATGTAAACTGGACCTAATCTGAAAGAATTGAAGTTTTAAGATGGGTGTAAATAACTTATAGGTGGATGGATATTGGGGAAAAAAGTTTGAATTAAAACACACAAAATGAAACTATACCTAAACAAATATTTTATATCTGAAATTCAGAACCCGATTTTGCCGGTAAAAGTTCATGCTCAGCTACAGTTCTCAAAATTTCCCGAAGAATCATAGAAAAACAAACTAAACTAGTACAAATATTCACGATGTAGCTAGCCAATCAAACAGTGATTTCGATTTTTTAGTTTGTTGATCCGTCGCTGGTAATGTACCTTGCATTCTATATGCAACAAAAAATCTATAAATATCACTGATCCATGAGGTAATTAATCTCCTACGCAGAAATGACCTGCTAGAGTGCGTACCATATATCCGTGAAAAAAAAAAAACTAACAAAATTGTATAAATTAGTGCAAAGTTTGTATAGAACTCTTTACTGAATATAATAATTTGAGCAAATTTGTACAATTTCATACAAAGTTTTTCACAGATATATGGTGACACTCTATTGCATAATTACTTACACAATAATACCCATTTCCGGATGATCTAATGCTACGAAAATGTGATTCGTGCATCACTGCATGAATGTAAAGCCGAGCCGAGGCAGTAGATAACTCAGTTATTCCTCGAAAAATCATAGAAAAACAAATTAAACTGGAATAAACATTCACCATGTACACTTATTTCAAAAAACCTGGTCGCAGAATCGATTGACAGTTGACACATAGGGACGTCGGTACTTTTAATAGCCCTGCGCGTCAGTGACGTCACAACTCAGACAAACAAACCTCAGAAAAAATTTTTTTTCCATTCTTGAGTCCGATTTCTGCCGTTTCGTTTTGAATGACAACTTTTTTTGAAAGTAAGCAATGTTTATAAAATAAAATAAAATACAACGAAATCAAATGCATGTTTTCTCCGTGTTCTTTTCAGTATAATTTTGTTTGTCTGAGTCATGCATCTATTAAGAGGGGTATTTTTAGAACCGACGCGCAGCGCTATTGTATTATATTTATTTATGGTTTTCACTTAATATCGCGGTACAACTTTCCATGCTGTTTTCTGTTCTGTAGGTGAATATGTGTATTTGATGGTTTTATCGTGTAAACGAATGTAAATAAATGAGAGGTTAATTTACCAACATCCCTTGCGGTCTCGATCGTCAATCGATGCTGCGACAACCTTTTTTGAAATAAGTGTACATCGGGAGTAACGGAGTAGATAACGGCAAACAGTAAATAGAACCAACCTGGACAGCATTGGTTACACTGCCAATCAAACTGTGATCCTTCTGGCTCACTACAAATACTGCAGTGATGCCAAGAAAAGGAGACTTGTCGAAAAATTTCACATTTTTTAGACACTGGAAACTGGACGAATAGATTTCGTCCACAGAAACGAAGAATAAAATGCAATAAATGTACGAATGCATCAGTATTAATCTTCATTACTGCTCCAGACTGTTCCATTTAACTAACCTAAGGTAGTTCCGGAGCCTTGGATTTCGTTAATGAATCTTCTTTAAAATTCCCTCATTTGAAGATAATGGTTAGGCAAGTCAAAAACCAAGAAAAAAAGAGGAGGTCCCCATATTGGTTATTGAGCTATAAGATGTCGTAAAAGTAGGTATTTTCGATGATTGGAGGTGATTTTGCTCAAATAGGCCGTATTCAATATAGTCCACAGATTGTAAACGGTTTCATCGACCAAAAGTAAAACACTGTTTCCAGTAATAGCTGAAAGGTTATTCTAGCATTCTGTTTAATAAAAATGTTTTAAGTGAGTGTAAATATGGTTGAAATTAAATTGCGCAGTAGCAAGGGTCCGGAACTACCTTAAAACTCAGTGGAAGTGCTTTTTGAACATGCATCTAAACCATGAGTCAGCAATTGATATGTACGGGGAATCCCCGTCGTAAAACCTGGACTGGACTGGACTGGAAAATTTATTAAATCTTTTAAGTTATTTAGAAAGCAATCATTCTTAAAAATCAAATTCATAAAACTCAACCAGTTTAAAACTAGTTTCAAACTAATTGATGTCTTCGGTATAGTTTATATACTTTCAGTTATTATGTATGCTACTGTAGCCGAGTGCATTTTAAGGTCACGATAATTGTTAAAAGCATTTAGCTCACATAGCTTGACAAGTAATATGAACTAAGAGACACAGATAGATTTTTAGGCATAGGTTGCCTTGGTTGACATAGTGTATTGTCATTGGTGTCTGTGTAATGTTTATTCTTGTAATCTTTTACAATTATCAAATTACTTGACCGGACGTTTAGCTAGCTACAGTAAACTAATACTTCTTTTCCCTTATATGGCGCGAGCCTATTTTGTAATATACGCACGTTTCATGTGTAATAAACTAGTTCTACCCAAGTCTTTGTACTGTGTGGTTTGCTGCTTTGGTTGTTCGAGAGTAACATACTCTCCCGTAATCCTGATGAACTAGATGATCCCCTCCCGTTCCTCACTACAAATCCAAGGATATAACTTCACCCGGTCACACTACACTGAATCATAACAATCGTGGCTAATTAAAATACCAGTATTCTTACTACAATTAGTCACCGAGTCAGGAAATGAATTTTCCTTGAATCTCATAGCGTCTAAAATAATAACATCATAAGATTCTAAATAAATCTAAGAGAACGTGCGAAAATAGTAATGTATGTATCCCATGTAATTATCCATGTAATTATTCGCGATAAAATATGTCCAGACCTTAAGGTCAATAATATAGAACAAACGTACAACATTTTAGTTAATTAATTCCCAACTTGGCGTGGGAGAGTAGAATAAAAACAGGGATCTTGAAAAATATTGTCATTTAGGAAGAGAGGCTAGAAAATTATTCTCTTTTAGGAGGATAAATTTCTATAACATTTCCGCGACAAACTTATTTTCATCGATCGCAGAGTTCTAAGCTCAATGGTCGAGATTTTAAAGCTTCATTAAGATGCTTTAAATTCATTTAGGATCATATCAGTTATATTTGAAAGTAGGCACTGCACAGCTTCGATATTGACCGATTCCTTTTCCGTATGTGACTTCCACAAACAACTAAGACTTCTGATTTGGGATATTTAAAACACATTACAGGCACCAATTATGCTGACTAACCATTTCGGCAACACTTCTCGCACTGAGGAAACTGTGATCCTCCTGCCTCGCTGCAAATGCTACAGTTGTGCCAGGTGAACGCTACGTCGTCATAAAATTTCACCTCCTGAACGCATTTCAGTTTTGAACTTGAAGATTTTCCCTCAGATCCAGCGATATGACAAAACCCAAGAGTGCAAAGGAATAAAAAGTTGACAGGACTTTTAAACCGCATAGCGATCGAGTTGATGCTGTGACTTCTGGTAATACTGGATGATGCAATGTAAACTGCATAGCGGTCGGCGCGAGCTGATATCTAGATCTGTTTGACGAGTGGTATTTCAGTCATCTGCTGATCTGCGATTGATACTGGATGATGCAATTTTCTGGCATTTTCTGCTGACATTCGATATAAAAGTTGAACGGATATTATTAAAAAATCGGTACTTGTGTGTGTTGTGTGAGTGCTGCATGGGGGGAATCCCCTAATGAGTGATGTGTAGACACATTATCGCCGATGTCGTCTACTCATATAATACTCGCTGTGACCATCAACTATATTTTAAGAGTTTCCCTAAAGAAAAAAGGGCTTGATTTTTTAAAAATCTCAAACGAATAAGACAATGAAGAAACGTCACGAGCTTTACTCTGAGACTTTCAAAGTAGTTTGGCGTTTATATGGTCACATGTCAAATACTACCAAATTCCGTGAAGTGTCGGCAGCCCGAAAAAAACGATCCATCGGATTTTCATTTGGATCGATCGAAATGATCACGTGACATTGCATACTTTTACGCACGTAGAATGTGGTAGTGATATTTGGCGTTTGAAATCCTCCCTTTACTTGCAATCGTTATCACTGGCGGTCTGGGTCAATCAGAGCTTCAATTTGGTTAATCAGATTTTTATAAAAAATAATTTTAGCGGAAAATGTCCTTTAAGCATGATGAAACTTCACCAGTCAGTCAAACTTGGCATCTTTAATTTTCTCAAAGTCAAGATTTTTGTGTCACGTGAGAAGTGACGTCATAATATTGGAAAATCAGGTTAATCACAGGCAGCCCTTTCAAATATGCTTCGATTAACCAATGAAAGGCCGAGGGGAAGTAGTCCCGTAGGCTTTACAACAGATTTTGTGTCGTCACGCAACGCTCCCCCCAACAAACTGACCAGATCGTCATCGATGCGTCGTCAGTATAAAGCTGAATAACTACTAGAAATATAAAGCTTGTTAAAAAAGCATCCTCCGAAAAGGCAGTTTATCGGTTCGTTCCCGTGAAGCGTTAGAACTGGATCGAGTCTGTAACGATATATGACATGTAATTAGATCCTCAAGGATCATATGTCTTGCGCCGAGTCTAGATGAGTAAAACAACAAATCTGTGCAACACTCGATCCGTTCATTTACTTCGTCTATTTACCTCGTTCCATACAATGTCACAGAGTCCGTTGGTTTAAGAGAGAACAGAATTAACATCGAGTCGATTGGCTGCCGTAAAAAGGTTACAAATCGAAAACACATATGTGAAAATTGAAAATTACTTTACTTATAGGCCACTTTAGAAACGAGTTTGGGACTGGGACGAGTCTAGGACCGCAAAGGCGCTTGGGATTGTTACTAGGGACAGATATGTTTTAAAGTACGGTATTTGAGGTGTACGGATAACAGTTTACCATGAGTAAAAGGGATTTATTGATAAGAGAGGAAGATATTCCAGGAACAAAGCTTCTAAGACCAATTCAGGAATGTAACTGCACAATTTT
>JAAAQI020153476.1:0-10486 GCA_011800005.2 Stichodactyla mertensii | reverse complement strand
AAGCATCAGGGGAGAGGCTGGCCGGCCCCCAGACCATATACGACCAACCCCTTGCTCTAACCACGGTTCACGTCGATCTGAAAGAGAAAAATAAGCTAGTCTTTGTGGTGCATTGTTTTGGCATGCATTGTTGTGGTAATTCTCTGAAAGCGATAGTCCAGTGGTTAAATGCGTCGTGCTTTCAAGACATTTAGTCAAGCCCTTTTGGGCTGGGTTAGTACTCGGATGGGTGACTATTGATAGCATCTTGGTGAATTCCGAAAATTTCTTGTTTTAAATCTTCGATTTTCTTTCTTTCTTCGAAAAAAATAAAAGAAAGAAAGAAAGAAAGAAAGAAAGAAAGAAAGAAAGAAAGAAAGTTTAAACGTGTCTGGATCGAGTTGTGCAAGTGTGTAAGACCTTTCGCTTGATGCTTGTGTACAGATAGGCACCGATTTGCAGTATCCAATCCCCCGTGGAGAAGCTATTTTACCTAACCAACAGGGACGGGGGTACGAGCAGAAAAATGAATAAGTACAGGACGGCATTTCTGAAAACTTTATCACTTTCGAAACGTAGCAACACAGATGCAACTGTCAATGATGATCCACTTCTGAATTGCATCACGTATACACAGCACGCCATGACATCGAAATAGTTTCCCTTTTTTTTTTTCCCGGCGTTTTTAAGCATCTAAATTGTGAGTAAATATAGTCATTTACTCAACCTTATTGTTCTTTTAGGTTTTAAACCAAAATTTCTCTGTGATGATGAGCTTGAAATGTAGATTTTTTTGTCAGAGAGTAGCTAGTTATTTCGCTATATTCATTTTCATATAGAAATAATCGGTTCCCAATTTTCACCTATTTTCATCCAAGTGAGCCTGGTTTTCACTTGCGTCGGAATCGGAGTCGGAATCAGAGCCATAAGCGCGTCAGAATCGGAATCGGAAGGATTGGAAGGTTTCCATTTTCTTCCGATTCCGATTCCGACTCCGATCCTTACGATAAGTGAAAACCAGAATATCGGAATCGGGAGCAGAAGCAGAAGCAGACAACCAATCACAATGGTGTTATCCAGGCCCTTTTCAATGCAAAAACATCTAATCGAGTCTTCTGCTTCCGATTCCGATTCCGCTTATGACGATTGGTTTTTATTTTTATGAACTGCTTATGATCCCGATTCCGACTCCGATTCCAATTCCGACGCAAGTGAAAACCAGCCTTTAAAGTTAATAATCAAATTGCATTGCACGAAGTTGAAAACTTGTGCTAAGGCAAAAAGGTCAAGTGCCTTTGAACTTTTAAGTTGGTTGTCACATGGCGTCGTGTCATGGCCGAAGTGTTTGTGTGCCGTGGGTGTTTCGTTAGCTTTTATTCGCTTTTCCGAAATTTAAAGAAAGACTGGTTACGAACCCCAAAATCAATCCCAGAATCTAATGCAAGATTACGGCACATTTTGATCTCGTTCCCAAATTCAGCCCCACAATTCTTTGAGGCACGAACTCGTTCCAGTCCATGGTTGAATTTCGGAAAGGCGAATTGTACCTTCTATATTACTGTCTGTTTGTTTTTACTCAAATAGACCTCTTGCGTAATGTTTTCCCAATTCAGACGTGTCATCCTCTTGGGAATAAAATTTTTTGTTCGAGGTTCATACATATTAATGTATCTTCTCAAGTGTTTCTGAGAAACAAAGAAATAAAACTCAGGGGAATGACACGTGATCTGAAATGGCTAAACATTACACCCCCCAGGTAAAAAGAGTTCCATTGACTTCTCTATGCTGAGATTTATGGTCCGACCACCCCACCCCTCCTGGCTACTAATATATCTTGTTCTGTTGCTTTTAGTTGCTCAAACTCCGTACGCTACTCCTCAACTGGTCACACGTAAGTATTAAACCTGCGATACACCTTGAAATAGGGCATACATTTCGTATGATACTCTACGTTAATTAACGGCACAAGGCAAGGCGTTGAAATTATCTGTTGAACAAATAACATCGTATGTCAGATCACCACTAATCTAATCCAAATGCTTCAGGGCATGGTACGGTCTTGACTATGGCAACGCACAGTGGAAACGATTTGAAGTTCAATTCAGTATAATAAAATTTAAGATAAAACATATTTTTGTGACTTCAGTTAACATAACCGCCTGTTTGAATTCCCACAATGCCAAGCGCGCCTTACACTGCGTACCAGATCTCCAGTGGGATGATTCCTTAGTACCCGGAGCCGAAGCCTGGGCACTACATCACGCAAGAAAGTCTCAAGTCGGAATGGAACACAGCAAAGGAAACGGAGGGACATTTCGTGAAAACATTTATTATAAGTTTATGAGCCCTGTTGGTACACTGGGCACGTGTGAGGATGCTGTCCAATGGTGGTGAGTGAAAATATATAAAAGATATAGCACATGGACGCGCGGAGATACACGAATTTTAGCTTCGAAGTGGTGACAATATCTCTCACGCGCGAGGACGTGAGTGCCCAGTGAATAACTGAGAGATATTCAACAAGAAAATTTGTGTCTCAAAGCAGCCATATATTCTGTTTATTCTATAAATATCGATGAAATATCCAAAATTAAGAAAGAATTTTAACGCCATCCGTGATTGGTTGACATGACGGTAATCATGGTAATTCTCGTCTGTGTACGAAGTTTTAGAAACAGGAAAAATTTTTATATTTCATCGATTTTATATGGTAAATTCATTTATTCAGTCGTTTCTGTACTCGAATCGAGGGGTACTTTGTATTATAAATGATAAATAATCCTTCACTGACACAGGCCTTTTCTGAGATAGTGAACATGATGCATTGTGGTCTAGCTTCGGTACAAACATCTGTTGTTCATCATGCCTTATATGGTGTTGTTTGTACCGAAACTAGACCACAATGCATCATGTTCGCTGTCTCAGAAAAGGTCTGTGTAATAGCCCACGTTCGACATCTTCAACTTCAGACTTGATTGCGAGGCTTCATTGGCATGGTACTTCATGTATTACAAACAAGTGGATCACCAAATAAATTTATATGCTAGGGATAAGATAATGTACATATACGACGTTCCTACCTTTCGGCAATAATAAGAAATTTGGGAGAAATCCTAGTCAGTTCACTACTGAACAACGTTATAATAGAATCTACAGCGCTATATCTACTGATCCTTTTACGTTTTAATGCAATTTTGGACATTTTATTCCTGAAAGCCTCAGTATCGTGCCTTTGAATTTTAATATCTCGAACGTGGCCTATTGTGGCATGAGAAATACATCTATTGAGCCAAAGCAAAATGCTTCTTAAGAGAAAGCGGGGTTTAACTTATAATTAAATTATTATGAATTAAACTCGTCTTCAGGTACGATGAAATAAGATTCTACGATTACAAAAGACCTGGCTACAGTCTTCCATCGTCACACTTCACACAGGTACGTTTTTAAAAGGGGACGAAAAAGCTAAATCAAGGTTTTCGGATTACCGGGCTCCCTGTGGTGTGCCCTAGATATGTCCTCCCAATACCATAGGACTTTTCTGAGATAGACAAAGTGTAAGTGCTAACTTAGCAAAATTCTAACCATTCACATTACAGCTGATTTGGAAGACCTCCACCAAGGTTGGCGTTGCCATGGCAGCATCTACAAGGGGCCCTTATACGTATACCTTTGTTGTAGCTCATTATGCACCCGCTGGAAATGTACTAGGAACCTTCGCATCAAACGTACCAGACCTAAAATGCAGAGGTAAGTGTGCTGAAGACATGATACAACGTATATGGAGTGCAAGGAGGTCGATTAAACCTTCAACATTAATATATCTTTATAGTAGCCTTTCTCGAATGGAGCGGATAACTGTCAGTTCGCAAAGCATCTATGGATTGTTTGGAAGGATACAAAAAAAGGTGGCGTCTGCACCAAATTCAGAAAGTTTAAACGTGTCTGGAGAAAGCAATATTCTAAAGGAAGAAGACATTCTAGGAGCAAAGATTCCTAGAGAATCAATAGAACAGTGTAGTGTGGTTCAGTCGAGGAGATGGCTACTGTGCAGAGAAAAAGGTTGTCCTGATTGCCGAATTTAAAACTACATACAAAAAAGAAAAAACGAAAGAAAAAGAAAAGGAAAAAAAAAAAAGAAAAAAAAATGAGAAAGAAGGAAAAAATGTGTCCCTTTCGGGATTCGAACCCGGGTCTGCCACGGCCATTTCATTCAAAAATACTGTGAACACACTAACCATACCCCCGAGACATTCCCTTGAAAGCTGAGGCGCAGTATGGATTTCCGAGCTTGACCGGCGATCAAGTGATCTTAGGGGTTAGAGAATCTTTGTCGAAGCAAAGACCGCCCCCAGACCATATACGACCAATCCCTTGCTCTAACCACGGTTCACGTCGATCTGAAAGAGAAAAATAAGCTAGTCTTTGTGGTGCATTGTTTTGGCATGCATTGTTGTGGTAATTCTTTGAAAGCGATAGACGAGTGGTTAATGCGTTGTGCTTTCAAGATACTGAGTCAAGCCCTTTTGGGCTGGGTTAGTACTCGTATTGGTGACCACTGATAGGTATTCAGTTTTATTTTTATCATCATCATCATCATCATCATCATCGATTATATCTTTGTTTCTTTAAAAAAATTTAAATAATTAAAAATTAAAAATTAAGAAGAAGAGGATATATGTCTGCTGTTACTAATCCTTAGCATGTATTCCTTAGCAATTTGACATAGCACACATTTATATTCATTATGATGCTTTCCATAGATGCTTTGCAAACTCGACTAGAACCTAGTCCTCCGTTCCATTCGGAAAAGGCGAATTGCAAGTGTATATTATTATTTATAAGTAATTTTCTTGTTTCTAGCGGCTCCTGTGCCTTACTTAACGCCTCAAATCTACACGTGTAAGTTTTACCATAGCTAAGAGGTCTATAGACTAAATCCACTTGGGCGTAATGTTTTCCCATTTCAGACCACGTGTCAGTCCTTTGAGGATACGAATTTTTGTTTGAGACTCATCCATTTTAATGTATCTTCTCAAGCACTACCGAAATAATACCCAAGGGAATGACACGTGGTCTGAAAAGGGAAAACAAAGTTGTTAAAGAACATTTCGTCTTTCTTTTAGTCAGCTCAACCGATTGCCTGAATGCCCACAATGCCAAGCGCGCCTTACACGGTGTTCCGAACCTGCGATGGGACGCCTCGATGGCTTCCGATGCTGCGAATTGGGCACTTCGTCTAGCAAGGGACCCCTCGCTTCGGGTTCGATCCAGTGGAGGGAATGGTTGGAGCTACCGTGAGAATATCTATTACAGATACGCAATTCCTCATGGCACAGTGACGTCATGTGCATTTAGTGTCCAAAAATGGTAAGGGGATGAGAGGGAATGGGAACTGATTATGTGTACCAAGGTCTATTAACAGACCTTTATGCTCACAAAACTACAAGTAAAAGTGAAGATAGTGCGATTCCAATAGGGGGGTGGAGGGGGGTGGAGGGGGGGTGGAGGGGGGTGGAGGGTTCCAGGTCAACTGGTGCGCACACCCTCTTTGCAATTCGCCGGAAGTTACGTAATATTGATCGTAAAAACAAAACCGTTTTGCCGCATAAAATATATTTTTGCTAGCAAATAATTCATTTGTTCAAGATAGCCGCCATGATAGTTTTTATATTGTAACGCAAATTAGCCACGAGGTCTTCCAAATTATCAAATTCAGGGTTTTTGACAAATATTATTCAAGTATGCATCCTGATTTTAAGTTGTTTGCCCCCTCGGAAACCACGTGACTTAATACTAGCATCACAAGGAGACAAAAAACATGGCGGCTTTCGCGAATATGGACACTTCACATTCTATGATTTTTTTTGTGAAGTTTGTCAATCATTATAACGCTTTCTTGTGTCTTCAGGTACGACGAAATGAAATACTACGACTTCAACAGACCGGGATTCAGGCGAAAAGCTGCGCATTTCACACAGGTATACCATAATCACTAAACGCTATTTCAATTTTCGTACCAGAACGTACTGTAGTTTGAGAAGAACGTTAGGGAGAGAGGGAGAGATGGTCCTAGGAGAGAAGGTAGGATTTGTTGGAAATCCCGGTTTCTTCATTCATACTTTAGATATACAAAGACTCTTTAAAGTGCCCCTTATGCCTACGACCATATTCTGGAAATCCATTCTTTATAAAGTTTGTGATAGGACAGTTTTATTTTTCTGGTAATGGATGACTCTTTTCTGAGTTATAAGGGTTTGAAAATCTTGGTATGTAAATTGTGCGACGTCATTAGGGTGTTTTTCTAGAAAGTAATCTCTAATCTACAGAAGGCGCTGTTTGAAAAAGAGTCAAAATCCCACAGTCATTTGGCCAACTGAGGATAATGCTTTGAACATGAATTATCATCTGTAATTTACTTTAGCCTGTTTTTGTATTTATAATTAACACCCCGTTGACGTCATCTCATTTGCATTTCCCAGTAGATCTTTAACCTTTATTATTCAGAAATATGTGGCTGCACAACCAATAAAAATGAACAATATTATCAGAAACGTTACGGAGAATGGATTTTCAAAATATGGTGATAGACGTTAGGGGCACTTTAAGAAATCTTAAGTTTTTACTGCATCAAGGTACATAAGCCCCGTTAGTCTAACCAGTAGTCGTGTCTGTTATCGTAGCTCATATGGAAGGGCTCTACTAGAGTTGGTGTTGGTATCGCTGTGGTCACGAGGAAGAAATATACCTACACTTTTATTGTGGCTCGCTACGCGCCAGCTGGAAACATCTATGGCACGTTCGCAGCTAATGTACCTAACCTGCTTAGCAAAGGACCGTGCAGGAAGTGCAAAAGTAAGGTCAATCATCATTTTGGTAGCTAGCAAGGGATTAAGAGTTGTTCTGCACCTTCGGCCATGTTCCGCGTATTTTTTACTTGAAAAAGAACTTATCTATCTATTTATTATTCATTTATTCATTCATTCATTCATTCATTTAATTATTTGTTTGTTTGTTTGTTTGTTTATTCTCGTTCAGCTGATGCCGTACCGTATTCAACCCCAACGGTAGTCAAGTGTAAGTACGACACCACAGGAATCCCATGATATACTTTTTGCGATGAACGCTTCAGTCCCGAAACGATTACGCGGATTCATTAAGATTATGAGATAGCATACTTACACACTTACAGCTGAATGTAATCTATTGACACTACTAAGTTTATATATATATATTGCCAGTGTATACACTGCATTCTCACGACCCATAATGCATTTCGTTTTGGCTCATTTGCATCCAATTTGAGGGGTACTTTGCATGAACACTATAGTTTTCATGTGCAGTGAAGGATAACAAGCTATTGTATTTATGCAAAGTGCCCCTCAGAGTCGAGAATAAGAAACCAAGTGAATAAGAGAAAAGATATACCATCCATAAACCACGATGCCGTGTCAATACCAACGGGCCTAAAGCGGGCTACGATCTGTGACAAACGTGTAGCCGTACTGTAGCAGTATCGTACTTTACCGTAGTCTTAGCTATGCTGTTTGATTGGATCGGATGATTCACACAAAAAAGATTGGAAGCCATTTCAGTGTTACTGCATACCGTACTTTGTAGGTGCTGTAAGTCAGTACCGTATGTTTCCCACTCATGCATACAATAACCATTCTTATGGGAAGCCATTTCAGTGTTGTTGCATACCGCACCGTGTACGTGCTGTAAGTCAGTACCGTACGTTTCCCACTCATACGATAACCATTCTTATTGGAAGCCATTTCAGTGTTACTGCATACCGTACCGTGTACGTGCTGTTAGTCAGTACCGTACGTTTCCTACTCATACGAAAAACGCTCTCAACAGTCTACCCTGATTTATTGTAGTTTTCGTTGTCTTTCGCAGTTAACATCGCGGATTGTCTGAGGGTCCACAATGCCAAGCGCGCCCTACACGGAGTGCCGAATTTACGGTGGGACGCATCTCTGGCTTCAGGAGCTGCAAGATGGGCGCTGAAACTTGCAAAGAAACGTAAAGTTCGGATGCGAGCAAGCAGAGGGAACGGCCGAAGATATCGTGAAAATAGCTATTATAAATTTGCGTCACCTCCTGGGACGTTGGCTTCCTGTGCTGATAGCGTCCAGTTGTGGTAAGTATATCTTCAGCAGTTTATAAAATAACCACAGAAGCGTGCGAACCACAGAAGCATGCGAACCACAGAAGCATGCGCACTTTCATTGCTCAGTACATACATAGAGCGGTTGTCGTGTGATGAATCGGAAACGTACGGTTCTGATTTAGGGTGGTGTTACAAGAGACGGTGCGCAACAACGATTTTTTCGCTCTGTTGCGCGAAAAATTGTTCTCCCATAACATAATGGCATACGGTACACTAATTTTCCATGCAATCTCTGTCACGGCAATATGTTGCGAGCTTTGGAATCGCCTTCATAAATTTGCATCACCACTTGTAACATTGTTGCGCGAAAAATCGTCGTTGCGAATCGTGTCGTGTAACATCACTTCTACAGCATGTACACGGTACGGTAACACTGAAATGGCTTCCCATTGTCTTCACGTGAATCATCCAATCACAACGCGTAATTACGTACGGATTGGTTATGAAGAAAGTGCTAGGTACAGTTACAACAAACATTTTCCCACTCATAGGAAATCCGCTCTATTTTGCCAGTCTTTTTTCCGAATGTTCTTGAATATTTAGTCGTGTTCCATGCAGGACTGATATTAAGATATCTTCTGATTTTCCTCAGGTATAGTCAAATAAAACACTATAACTTCAACAGACCTCGTTTCAGATCCAAAGCGCAACATTTTACACAGGTATTTGATATTCTTTCATAATATATTTGATCGGATATTCCTCTCTATCAACGATAATGAGATCAGCTTGATATCGGTGACGGTTGCGCATCCCAACATTTTCATTGGATGAGCAACGATATCCTGCGTTGTTATTTATCTGTTTATTATTCTACTTCTGGAACATTGAAGGCAGCCTCGTGCGCAATCGGTAGAAAGGTTGATCACACGACATTTCTTTATTGTCGCGTGATGTAACCATGAGAACAACAGCCTCATATCCTGTCTGGTCCTGATCGAGTCTAATAAGCAATTATTAGATGAGGTTGAGTATGATATCGTAAATTATCAAGACCGAGGTCTGTGTTATCTGCAGAAGCCGTAGGCTGAGGCGAATATCACAGACACGAGGTCTTGATATAATTTACGATATCATGCGAAAACTGAATTCAATAATTGTTTTTTATACATTTTAAAAATTTAGGAAATTCTTGTCTTTTACATGTACCAATCTATTTTTTTAAGCGCGCGTCCAACACCCTTGGACTTTCAACTCGACATGATAAATCCCATATCTGCAGATATATATATATATATATATATATATATATCTGCAGATATCACGAATTAGCTGTTGCCTCTCGGCTAATCAGAATCGAGGTAGTAAAATGTATAATAATTTCTTCTACAGCTTATCTGGAGGTCCTCTACTAAACTAGGTGTTGGTATCGCTGCGGTATCAAGGCGTGGCTACACCTATACATTTATCGTGGCTCGTTTCTCACCGGCGGGGAATATTTACGGCAGATTCGCCTATAATGTACCAAGATTAATCTAAAAAAACGAACAACACTGGAAATGTAATAGAGTTGGCTTCGTCACGGGTGAGAAACGTACAGTACTGAATGCATGTAACTCTCAAATGGCTTCCTTTATGAAACAATCAAAAACGATGATATGATCCGAATAACCAAATAAAAATATTTTTATTTGAAGTCTCACTCTTACTAGTTGTCATCTCATCCTTGCTCAGTTTTCATGTTGAAGAAAGGCATTTTTTTGGCGGATAGTCTTGTGCTTGCTTGCTTGCTTGCCTGTTTGTTTACTTTTCAAAACTTGTTTTCTCAAAAAGGATTGAGATATTCGTGGAAATATTAATTTTGATTTACTTTTAATTTAGAATCATTTGACAGAACCCTCAAGGCTGAGAACTATTAAATGAGTCAAAATAACTGTAGCAGTCACGTCTGAGAAGCTAATATATAATTACTAGTAATCAAAGTTGTTTGTTATTCAGCCTAATTCCAGTCATATTTTATATACTGATCACAAACGTGTTCCAAAAACCCAAACTCGTTACAATAGCTAGCTATAACATTAAGCCTTCAATTTATTCTACTTTTATCTTTACGAATTATCTATTCCATCTCGTTCTATTTCTACACCGTTTCTCTTTCGACTTTTTATCCATTCCGTGATTTCCAATTGTTTTTGGCATTATTTTTATTAACAGTTTACGATTATAGCTTTTGCCGGTCATTAAAGTAATATATTGATACTGAAATCTTTGAAATGATATATTGCTTATGATACTGAAGTTTACAAGTATTATTGTACTTCAAGTCCCGGGGGGGGGGGGGGGGGGGGTGGCGGCCCGGGGAAAAGGGGCGGGGATGGGGCGCGGTGGATTTTA
>JAAAQI020153465.1:0-10487 GCA_011800005.2 Stichodactyla mertensii | reverse complement strand
GTTTTGATTCACAGGATACTCTTCAACACTATTAAAAATATGTATGATATGTCAAAATAAAAATCAAAACTTCCAATAAATGAATCAGTACTGGCCCACCCTTTAGTCCATGCATGATTACAAGTAGCCCCTCCCTTGACTGGGTGCATAATAATTGATGATAACCGCCAATGTATTGCATGATTCCTCTTGACCCACCCTTTTTCCTGTGCTTGAAAATGATGGCTGACACCCTCTTTTTTTTCTGGCCCACACCTTTATGACCAGTCCCTTGAATGAGAGTTTAGTTTGAGAGGTCTGAATTTTTAATTGCATTTTGAAGATGTCTTCTTTTTACAAGAATGCACTGACATTTAGAAACATTTTGGACAACTATTAATTGGGCATATGATGATATAATTTGTTTATGTTAGTTGTAGCAAATCCTATTGTTAAAATGGTTGGCACATTAACATCTTAGTGCCAATATTTGAATATTACATCCACCAACCACCAATAAGATATGAAAATTCAAATTTCATAACTTTAGCACAAGCTATTAGTATTCACTACAGTATCTATCAGTTTATTCATGCAACAGTGCAAGATTTTAGAAAAGGTTACATTACAGATATAATAGTTGGAATCACACAAAAGAGAGAGAAAAGAAATGTTTCAGAATTTAATAGGTTGAGTGTAACTCACCTCAGAATGGTGCTGTTGAAGAATGAAGAGAGCAAAGAGAATTGCAATAGAAGAATGAGAAATAAAGGAAAATGCAAAATAAGTGCAGACTGGAGAAGTAGAGGTTAAAGAGAAGTGAAAAGGTGGGAATGGAAGAGAAGGCAAGAAAACTATCACCTAAGTACAGAATTAAGACCAGATAGCAAAACAGGGATGGATCCAGGTTGTTTTCTAGGGGAGAGGATGCACCTGTAGCATTTGTGATTGACAGTGGTATGCAAAATAGAGTTTGGAAGGACACTTAGGTGGGGTGTACACCCCTATCACCCTACCCCCAAATCTGCCGCTGCAAAAAGAAAAGAAAAAGAAAAAAGATATGGGAAAGCAACATAAATATAAAAAGAGTGGTGATAGACCAGGCAACATGAAATGGAACAACAGGAGGTAGAAAGAGTGATTAGGAACATTCCACAAACAGTGGAGCAAGTCATTGGCAAAGATCTCAAAGTATTACTGGGTCACAACTGATCTCTGTTCAAAAGGAATTTTACAAATATAAGTAGTTACCGGACAGACAGTAGGTAAAGTTGAAATAGGAGCAACACAAAAGTTCATTTAAGCAGATAGTTAATGCCCATTCAATGTAATGTATAGTTCCAAAAATATTCAGCTTAAATACAACTCAGAAGCTAGAGATTTTTACCACCAAGAAATAAATAAAGTCAATACTAGAATGTACTCCAAGATCCCCTCAGACCATTTTAATCCAATAGCAATTTCAATCTCCTTGGACACTGTTTATGGATATTTTATGGGACCACATGATCTGTGAGCAGCCTATTACATTTAAGGAGATATTCTATAACTTGTACTTACGCTACAATCAAACCCCAAAGAAATACACCAAGGCCAAAAAGCATTGGGATTATGAGAGAAAAAGTCAGGGATCCTGAGGAAAAGAAAGAAAAATCAGTTAGTTTATGCTTCTTTTCTTTGTTCTCAAGGTGCACAGCAGGGTCATGATGGGTTATGATAAAATGGACAGGAAAGTGATGTAACCTCTCAGTCCAATATATTGTTGGCAAAAGGCAATTTTTATGATAGGGCAAATGGCAAATGGCAAACAGTGATTGGTGATTGGCGATTGGCGATTGCAACATTCAGTGAAGATCTTCAGCAGACATTGTTTAGGTATTTACTGAAATAAACATGAAGAATTCTTATTGCTCCATTATAATTCCTTTTGGTCATACAATCACTAATCCCCGATTGCCCTTCACCATTTGCACCATCAACCTTTTTCAAAATAGCTGTATACACAAGGATCAAGGAGGAAGAAAGAGTACAGAGAAATAAACAGACTGAATGATTCAGTTTTCTTCCTACTTACCTAGCCATGCAAAATACAAAGCTATTTTCTCCCCAAAGTAATTCCTAATTTTCCACAGGGGTTGGAATTTAAACCACTTTAACCACGTACTGTGAAGTGACCGCCGGGGATCAGTTATGCCCTGGCCATACGAAAAGGTTTCTTCAGCTGTTTTGTCTTCTATTAAAGGAAACTTCTGGTCATAGCGTGACTTGTTGTGAAGAATATAGGCATCACAATAGGCATTCTCCAGTAACAAATATGGCAATCCTAAAAATTAACATGAGCTGCTATATCAATTGGATATAATTTATTCATAATGAACATAAAATAATTGTTATAACTTAAACTAATGCTTTGGAATATTTCAATTATGCAAATGAGTAGCAGAAATTTGTGATTGGTTAGAAATATTTTATTATATGGCAAGGTAATTTCATGCACTGGCATTGGCCAAATTGTGCTCCATAATTTAGGGGTTTTCTGTCCTGGGGGGGGGGGGTAGGTGGTGTACACCCCCAACACCCCCCCCCTAAACCTACCCTTAGTGTCATCCCCCATCTTTAAAAATATTTTCTCCTATAAGACATACCTTGTGGATTTTGACCAAGTTGTCTTGTTTCCTTGTCCCTTATGTCAATTGTAATTAAGATATGATTTACCTGAGAGTTAAGAGAAAAGAGAAAATGTGAGAAATCACCAGTAATCACCAGCAAAAATTGTTGCATTGCAACCAGTATTATTGTAACTTTGGTTGGATTTTTGTTCTTTTCTGATCCATCAATTATCTTTGGGGGTGGAGTTATGTGGATCTGTGAAAATTGTTCAGATTTCAATAGCCCCTGCCCCAAATAATTGATCAGAAAAGGGGGAAAAAATTGAAGCAAAGTTACAATAGTATGGGTTGCAAAGCAACCATTTTTTGCTGTAATCTGAAGCCCAAGTGAGTTTATATTACATTAAAAGTTATGGATACAATCAGCATGTTTATTGTCAGACATACCAGTAGTGACCGTAATGCAGGCCTGAAGAATGTGTCTGGGTCACTGATACCTTCATAAATTTCTCTTTTTGACATACAAAATGGAGCACTAATAAAATCCACTACAAAAGAAATAAGAGAAACTATTTATTAATTATATAATCAATTAATTAGTTATAACATTATCAATAACAAACAATATCTAGCTATCTATATCCATCTATTTTTTAAAATTACCTTCATTATCAGTCTTGAATTTGTCTCCAAGCCTTGCTAACCAACTACGTTCACCAATTTGGTCTGGAACAACATACTGTAAGAAAATGTATAATTGTATTTAAAAAATGTTTCTTCTGACTAATGTCTTCCTTACTTTTCACAAAAAGGTCCTGTACTGTATACCATGGAATTTTACATTCATAAGGATCAATCTACTCCTTTTCAACACAGTATTGAATAAACAAGTTAAAAGTTATAATTGTACTTTTGCACTTGTGTGTCTTTTCTATTGAATATGTCCCTATCTTGGCACTTTTGTTGGAATATAAAGTAAAAGCAACCAAGGATGAACATTTTTCAGAAATCAGCTGATAATGGCCAACCAAAACATTAGTCACAATACAGCCAATGTTTTCTTTCATTGCATATCCTTATTAAAATATCAAATTGTGGTATGTTGTTTGTTTTAAAACACTTCATTGTTGATCACCATGGAAATGAGAAAAACACACAATTCCTTTAAATAATTAAAGGAGTACACTGTTCTAGCTAAAGCCATTTCAATGAAGGTTCTTTTGTTGTTCACAGGTATATCTCCATCTGAAAACAGGTTTTCAAAATATCTGCCAAAATGAATTACAATAGCTCTGGACAAGGACACTGTCTTTACATCCAAGCCCCTATATAAATGGAATCATCCCAACCCCTACAGTTCTTTATCTAGAGTTTATCACAGGCCAGCTATAACTCACCCCTGCAAGTGGCATCTGTAGTATCACATGCTCAGCTTCAATACACAGCCTTTCAAAAGGACAGTGAAGCATCACAAAGGTATACTGTATAGAGTACTTCTTTTCAATTCTGAAACCTTCCTCTTCAAGTGCTGCCTCAAAGGTTTCCCTTAGTCTCTCCTTGGAATTGTCATGATCCCCAGTTTTATACACCAATACGTAATCATTATGTCTTCTCTTCTCATGGGTTTCTTTATTTGATTGACTCATAGCTTGCTGGATTGCTTGTTGTCTTATGTCCATCTTATTATAATTAGTTCCTGCTTCTTGGCTGCAGAATTCTTCCTCAATTTTCTGAAGTTCTTCCCTACTTCCAAGACTTTTTAAAGGCATTCTTCTGTGCTCACTCACAACCCTTGTCTGATCAGCCATTACACTATTACTGACTCCTGCAGTCTCTAAATCATCTGTAGCACTTTGGTCATTTTCTGGGGAACTCATCACATCATTATTCATTTGCATCCTTTTTTTCTTTCTTTTCTTTTTCCTCTTCTGAGTTTCCAAATTTTCAGCATTCAAAATTCTTTCTTTGTTGCTTTCCTGTGCAATATCATGGCGTTGTCCATTAACATGAAAGGAATAGTTCTCATAATGTTGTTCTTCTACATTTTGGTGTCTATCTTTCATAAGATCATAAGATGTTCTGTTCTTCAACTCCATTGGGTCTTGTACGTCTTGTATGACAAAGTAGGTTAAATTTCGATTGACAGTTGGTTTAATTAAATGAAGCTGAACAAACCTTGTGTACAAATTTTTTTGTTTCGAGGGTGTTCACGGTAATATTTACTAACAAGCACTAGTATAGCACTAATCTTCAATCACTCACAAACAGATTATAAGCTGTCTGTACAGAACTTGTCTCACCGTCTTGCTGTTTGATGTACTTGAGGACACGTGAGAAAAATGCACCTTGAGACTAGACTCGATTTCTTTATCGCTTTTTCTTCGAATCTCGTGGCGAATCAAAAAGAAAAGAAAAAACCAAGCGCTGAGTACGTTAAGCTTACAGCTTTTTGAGAAGTCTGATTACAATTTCCACAAATTCAATAATCATTCGACGTGAGATTGTAGCATGTAGCTAGTTTTGAGCGTCTCTGTCAACACTTTCATTAAGTTCAGATGTTTTGATCTTATCCTTCAAATCCTTCATGTTGCCATTGTCAATAAATAGCCTTCAAAACTTTCTGAACAGCACTTTTAAATTCATTTTAAAACCATTACTGAAAACCTCTTATTGTTCCTGATGGTATCCGCTACCTCGACAACCACACGTAAACATCATTTGCATAACAAAAACAAGAGCTTTTCAACCACTGGAAGTGCCTTGCATCAAATTAGGGGTACGCTCCTCGACCAAACGGAAAAAAACTCATATTTCCTACATGCCAAATCAAGCAATATGATACCGTAACTTCTTGGAAAAAAGAAGCACCTTCAGATGTTCTCATCCGCCATGTTTATTTTGAACGCGGGAGAAATTTTCGTACTGCATTCGGTATGAAAAGACATTCGGTCGAAACACGCCGAACACACTCCGGCAACAGACTCGGAAGTTAATCGGAATATTTCGGTAGGGCTCTGATTGGTTAATAGAACAATTGATAGCCGGAGAGCAAGAGGAACGCGGGCTCTTAGCACGAGGATTAAAAAGAAAGGTTGAAAGATTCTAGATTGTTTTAGTCGGAATCTTTCTTTCTGAGATGGCAGAGTCAAACGAGAGACGAACAAAGAGAGAACTACAAGAAGCCATTCGCGCCCAAGAAGAAAACATAGAGGAGCTTAAATTAGGTGAACAGACAGACGAAATAAAAACCAAGGTAACTGAAAAACGCCAAGTTTTAGGTTCAGTATTTTCAAGCTCGGATACCGGTATTTTTGATATTGCATCAGACATGTCTTTCTTTCCTGGAAAAGTCTGTTTCCTCTTCCATGGAATCAAGAAAACCCTTTTTTCGCTACGAAGAAATAATTTGTCATAGCTTTATCTGAGCTGTCTCCGCTCTACAAGATCCCAGCAAACCTTTTATGCAATTTTTCTTGATGTGCAAGTGGTTTGGGCCGATGAAAATAAGAATTTGTTAGTTTATTTCGTTAACAACTTCATCAAAACTTATCTTAATGCTAATGAGTTCTGGGAATTGGCCACACCTTTTCTATAGTCAAGTTAGTCTTGCTTGATTCGTTTTCCCAATTCAGACCATGTGACTTTCCCTTATTTGGTATTGTTTCTTTGTTTATCAATAATGCTTGAGGTGTTGGATTCGATTAAAGGGTGGATTTAGGGGGTTTGTGGGACTGTGTTCCCCTTTTTAATTTTCTTTGAGTGGTATTTTCATACCTACAAACTTGGCTTGATCAGTTTTCAGGGTCCCCCTTTGGTCTGGCCCCCCTTTCTCTAATTCCTGGATCCACTGTTTAACAATGCTAATGAGTTCCAGGAATCTGATGCAAGCTTTACTGTATTAGAAATTCCAATGAGAGTTCACAACTTCCTTGTGTTTTTGGAAAGAGTGATGTTAATGTTAATGAGTTCCAAGAATTGGTTCCAGCATCAATAGAAATTCTAAGAAAGTTTATTAATACTAATTTCATAATACTGTGTTCCATCCAGCCAGGCATGCCATCTTTTTTGCCATTTTGGCTGTGGGCCATCAGTTCTTTAATGTGTTGAGTTTTGGATTGAGTTTCATTTTTAAATTAGAGGAAGCTTAAGAACCAAGACAGAATGTTGAAATTGTTGAGGTTGCAGAAATGCTCTCGATTGAATTCAGTGAATTGGTTGAGTGTTAATAGAAATTCTAAGAATTTTAAAAACTTTCCTTCTTGTGTTGGACATTAATGCTGATAAGTTTCAAAAACTGATTAGAGTGCTATCAATGATCCAAGAAATGTTCCAATTTTAATCTTAATGTTTTCTGAGATTTTTTTGTTTGGGTTTTAATTATATTGTGTCTTATCAAGTGTTATGAGTAAAAAAGGAAAAAAAAAAAAAATTGGAAATTGAAACAGGAAATAACACCTGATCTGAACAGGAAATAACACCTATTCTGAAGCTGGGAAAAAAATGGTTAGGTTTTATTGAAATAAAATGCAAACAACCTTCCCTGCTGAAATACTGAATGAATGCTTGAATGAACACATGACACTAATACAGCAAGTTTAGTTTTTCTACTGAAATATGGAATAATCATGATCATTGTTTTGGAACCCATTGTGTTGTTTTTGTTTCTATTACATTTTCATTTTTGTAGCAAGTCCTACATGAAGGCATGTTGCACAATTTCATGTTGTAATAGACCTTATTTGCTTGAGCGTAATGTTTTCCTATTACAGATTTCTTGAAAATAAGATTCTTTGTTTGAGGTTTATCCATATTTCACAAATTCATGAATAAATAATGAGGAGAAAACAAAGTACATCACTACTGTGATGGTGGTTTGGATATGTGATCTTAATTAGCATAAAATGTCATCAACTTTCACTTTGATTTTCTCCTAGAATTATTCATGAATTTGAGAAGCTAGATGAAACACTTGAAATAGTGTTTCATCCTCTATCCAAACACCTCAAAGTCAGTTAAAAAAATCTTGGCTGTGCCTCATTTTTTTCAACCCACTTCTCGGTGTTTGGATATGGGATGAAACACTCTTTTCCATGTTTGATCTATTATGTAATAATGTATCTTCTCAAGCATTAAACAAAGGAAAAAGCCCCTAGGGAATGAAATATGACACGTAATAGGAACACAACAAATAAGGTCTTAGACTATTATCCACAATCCCATGAAATTACCCAGGGATAAGTATTTGCTTAAGAACTTGTTGAGTTATATGTTATTCCATGTTCTATGTGAGGATTATCACACATATGCTTTGAATTCCTTGGTAGTTGAACAGAAAAGAAAAAAATAAATATGCAAAGATCATTAAACAAATTAGTGTCCAAATCAGGGGGGAAGGGTGGGGTTACACTACTGGTGCAACAGGAACACTGGTAACATTTCAACTCCACCAACAGTAGGGTGCAGTGGCATTCCCTATTTACAGCTCAGTTATCTAAGAGGAATGGCTTTATTTTTCAGAAATTATGATGATATTTAGACTTATAAGCAGATTCAGGACTCCCCTAAATGTATATATAACTAGTCGACTACCACAAGCCACTGTCCTTGCTCATGCATACTGTCTAGATAGTAAGGTTAGTGGCACAGTAAACAGAGTTGCCTACAAGTTTTATGCACATTTTTACTTCGCTTTTTATAACTTTTGGCCTCAAACTCCTATCTTGTCCAGAGTTATTCAGTGTAGTTATAATATTGACTACATTGTTAAATACCTAGGTTATTTTCTAGGTTAAAAATGTATTGTAATTTTTTTTTATTTCAGATCAAAGAAGAATTAAAGAAGCTGATGGAACTCAAGAAAGAGCTTGGAGATAATGGAAAAGCACAGAAGTTTGTCCTCAAAACTCCCAAGGTAACCACATCTGTAGAGTAAGAGTATTTTTACTTCTCTTACCAGATGAGCGAAAAGAAATTCTCTAACCAATCACATTCTGTTGGGATTTTTCATGGCAGGCCCTATGCTCAAGCACGACTTTAAACCTAAAAACAATTGAAAATTTAATCCGATGTATTTTGAGGCCTAGAAAAGTCCAAAAGGATTAAAAATAGTGAATTTTTCTTTGTGTTATCCAAAAACCACACGAGAAATGATTTTCAAAGCAAGGAGTAAGGGCCAGAGGTTTTGTCCAACAATGCTTTGCGCAGCTAGTTCTTCACTCAGCTGGTATTTACCACTCCTTATTTACAGGGTAGTGGGAGTTCTGGTGCAAATGACAAATGTAATGCTCAACTTTTACTGCCCCCTCTTTACATTAACAAAATTTACCGACTCCCCTCCCCTACACACATGATTGTGCAAACATGATTGCACAAACATCTTTTGCACCCCCTTTTTTCTCTGCACAAAAATATTCCCCCCTCCTGCTCTACTTGCACCTGTCCCCACCCCCACCCTGTAAATAATGACTGGTCCTTTATGGTCTTTGGATTACTTGTCATTGGTCAGTCAAGTCAGGTTGGTCAGTTATTCAAGTCAGTCAGTTGGTCAGTCAAGTCAGTGGGTCTGTCAGATAAGTCTGTCTTTCATTTAGTCTGCAGGTCACTTGGTAAGTTCAGTCTGTGAGCCAGGCAGTTTTCCATCTGTCCATTTGTATATTAGTCATGCAGTACAGCCAGTACAGCTGATTATAGTTGATTAGTCAAGAGTTATTTAATCAGTCGACTGATAATAGATCATTCACTTGATCAAAGAGTATTAACATGACATTAATGTCCTATCCAGGGTACAAGGGACTATGTACCCAAACAGATGGCAATAAGAGAGAAGGCCTTCAAGGTCATTGTTGGTGCATTTGAAAGGCACGGAGCAGAACAGATTGATACTCCTGTTTTTGAACTAAAGGTAAAGTTGGTGATACATGTTTTTAAGTTGCATCTCTCCCTTGAGTAAGTTTTGTTAAAGGGTTATGACACTCAAGAATTGGGTAGCGTTTGGGTTAGTCTGAAATCAAGACTAGATATACATGTGCATGTACATTGTGTACAAAAGAGGCTGCATGTATCCCCATACCATGATATAGCTACCTGATATCATCATGACCCAATAAGAACTGTGGCTGTTCTTGAATGGCCATGGAAGAGACCCCTTCGCCAGGTCAGAGAACATTTTGCTGGACTGGTTTCAGGGCTCTTACATATACAGTACATCACAATAATTATTATCTAAAATAAACTTTTTTCAAATTCTCTCAAGTGTATATCTAAATGCTAAATCTGTCCCCAACATATACATCACTGAATATCTGGACATATAACAACATAAGTAATCATGATAATTTATCCATTTCTTGATAGGAAACACTCATGGGCAAGTATGGTGAGGACTCTAAGCTTATCTATGATTTGGCTGATCAAGGAGGGGAGCTACTGTCACTGCGATATGACTTGACTGTATCCACAATCAGTAATTTGATTTGACAGTGCTATCATATAGAATAGTTTTAGATGAACTGTCAAAATGTCAAAGCAGATAATGCCAACATGAGATGACTTCATCCAGTGATAGCATTTTGATCACAACACTAAGTTTTCTACAGTCATATTAAAAATTCTCTTAAGAAAATTGTATTTCATTTATATATCCTTCACACAATCCATTTAAGAAATGGTTCATGCTTAGTGTGCGTCCATCGAGTTATAGATGCATGCGGGAAGTTTGGAGAGCATGAGAGAAGCATAAGAGTCGCACAAGGTGCAACCGAGTGCGACTCTAGCTTCTCGAGTGCTCTCCAAACTTCCCAAGTGCATCCATAACTCGATGGATGCACAGCTAAAAGCATGAACCATTTCTTTTATAACATAGCTACGTCAGAAATTGCCACAAAACGTCATTTTATTTGT
>JAAAQI020153454.1:0-10488 GCA_011800005.2 Stichodactyla mertensii | reverse complement strand
TTTTGAGGAAATTTTCCAATCTATACGGCCTTATTGGGGCCTGTATGATTATTAATTTAAGGCATTTCCACTCTGTATGAAACTTATTTGGGTCTGTACGATTATTGACAAGAAAATAATATACGGATAATCCATAAAATCACTATTTCTTTGCATTTAAATGTCGATTGGTTGCACTTATCGAACCAAACACAAACGCAATTGAACTGTAATTAAAACTATAGGACTGTGATATTTTGAGTTAGCAGATTTCAACTGGAAAGGAGGACCGTGATTTTTTAAGCTATTATTCCACTCTATACTTTTGTTGGTTATTTTGGATATTTCCACTCTATACTATAATTATTTTGTTCTATACTAATATTCAGGACTTCAGAGTATGGCATGGCATTGGGGGAAGGGGGGTTCAGAAAACTTTTTGGCTTTGATTACCAAACATTACCTCCCTCTGCGGCAAGACAACAGTGCAACAACATTATAATCCCCCCTTAACAGAATTCTTTAAGATAAACTAGCCCCCCTCAAATTTGCCACCCCCCAGTCCCCCTGCCGTAATAAATGACACCCCCCTTACTTCACTTTACTTTGTGAAAAATGATTTTTTTTCAATTTCATATAATTCATAGAAAGGTATTTGAGAGAACTTAGGCAAAGAGAAGACCCAGTTATTTAATGCCATCATTGGTGTTAAAAGGGTTTATAATGGACTACCTGTTTTCTTTCAAGCCTTGTCATGATTTGGAACACTGTAAAGGGTGATAGATGAAAACGTCTGGCATTATTGTTAACCTGACATTGGCGGCCAAATACAACAAATGGATGGGATATTGCTTGGGCAGCAAGCATGCTGAAACATGAAAACACAAAAAGGATGAGAAAATGAATGAGCACATAATAGCAGGAGAGACAACAGCACTTTTACATTAATATACAAATGACTGAGAAATTTTGACCAGTGTTGAATAATATATGAATATTACTTGTTAGTTAATAGAACTTATGTTATATTGTTTGGATATATTGGTTCCCAAAACAGATAATTACATTCCCCTTGAGCAACTTTAGGCTTAGACACAAGATGTGAAGTTGCCTGCAATGGTGCTTGCAATGGGGGTAATCACCCTATGTGTCCACTCATGCAATGGTGCTGGCAATGGGGTAATCACCCTGTGTCCACTCATGCAACGGTGCTGGCAACATCTCAGAATTAGAAACAAGTTCTATGGCTGGACATACAATTTTGCCATTGCAAGCAACATCACAGGGAACATCAAATCATGTGTCGGAGCCTTTGCTTCTTTGTCCAGCAAACTCACATGAAGGACATTAAGCTTAAATATGGATACAAACAAACAAAGATTTGTGACAGTGAATAAAGTCCATAATCATTAGGCATTCCAAAATAGCAGTAATTCAGTGGTTTTAATGGTAATACATAGCTTAATACATAGCTTAGTACACATGACTTCTCTACCTGCCAGCCCCAATAGCAAACCCTGTGATTCTTTGAGCATTTTCTAGAAAAGAAAGCAGCACATGGTAAAATTCAAGTAGTTTTTGTATGACTGAAAAGAACATTACTTTATTGAATCAGCATGCATTGATCTTGGAGCTAAGAAGGCTCAGTTGGCAGCATTCCCACTAGATTGTGAAAGAAGAGGTCCTTGAGACCCTCTGACTCTTTAATTTCCAGGGGTTGCAACTCTCATCTCAAAATGGCAGGACAACAACTGATGCATGAAATGTATTCTGGGTAGCCCCAGTTTCCTTGCTTTCCCAGAACACATAGGGTTTCCGAGTCATGTGTCCTTTCGGATTTTTGTGTGTCAGGGATGCACAATTGTGTGTTAACAGGAACTCTGGTTGGCTAGTGTGCTGTCTTTTATGCAAGAGGTCTGCATTTGATTCACATGATGACCTTGCATCCTTGTTGTGACCTCTTTCCATGAATATTCTGTGTAGCTTTAATTAGCTTTAATACTCATCAAATTTGCAAATGTTTACAAATGGAGCACTAATGGAGAGAGGGATTAAAGGGTGCACCTTTGAGTGCTTCGTACACAAGCCCCTGGGCAAACACTCCCTACACTTTTGAAGTAAAATAAATTCCCCTTTTTACACTGTGAGTGACTTAGAAAACGTTGTCACTTGCAGTGACATCTGTAGTGCCATTGGTCTGTTCTCATGATCAGTTAGACAAACAAGGTGCAGTGTGGTCTAACTACAAGAAACCATTTAGGCATGCCAAAGAAAAGATGTTGGTACCAAAGCTAGACTGTCTATGATGCATCCTGCATGCCATTTCAGATACTGTAAGGCCTACATGCAGAACAGATCTCTTATATGTTATAAATAGACAAACACCTAACTTTTGTTGTCCATGGTTTTAACACTATTGTATCAGGGGAAATGTTTACGATTCTCAAATTGGAATAAAATTGGAAAAATTGCATAATTTGGCATATAGAATTGGGAACAATTAATCTAATTTAACCTGGAAAATGAAGTAAATGTTCAGTGACATGCTACATCTTAGAGCAGATTTCATATGACTGTGAAAAGCTTGTCACATAAACTTGGTCATGATATGGTCAAGGCATGGCAATTCACCTTTATGACCTCAGATTTCATGTGCATGTCACGTGACAAAAATCGTAAACATTCCCTGAAAGTTTGGACATTCCAGCTGAGCAATCCAAAACATGTTTATATGAAGAATGGTTAAGAATGGTGTCTATTTGACCGGCAGCCAGTCAATGTCCCTAAAATACTATTTGACTGGCAGTCGATATTTTTTGCCAAATTTTGTAAAATAAACATAAAGTTATAAATCCAAAAAGTAACCTAGATTTATTCAGAATCATCTAGCGTTTCTTTTTATCATAAAAGATTCATATTTCTTTGTGTACTCTTTTCTCAGCATAGAATACGGTGCTCAGTTCGATGGCACTTGGAAAAATTTCCCCATCACTGTGAGTTGCTGGTCAATATCCTTAAAATACTATTTGACTGGCAGTCGATTATTTTCTTAAGGATATATAATTTTATTTGCACAAAAGATAGTTATGTCTGTAGTATACACTTTGTTGGTGAAAGTGGCCCAATGAAGGAATATCCCAATCCAATATCTGCTGTGGCAAGTAAAGAAGAAGTAATAAGTGTGATTTCATCATTCATAGAATTTAATTTGTTTACCTGGTTCAGAGTTAATGATTAGTGGTATAAACTGCTTGTAGGTGAAAAGGTTGAGTCACAAAAGAAAATCCCCTCTTGAAAGGGAAAACAGAAAAACAAAGAACAAGAAAATTTATGCTGAAAATCAAGCAGCCAAGGCTTTGTTAAAGCTAAGTATTAAGGATAGTTTGAGGGGAAAATCAGCAAGCGAACTTACGGCAGCTGAAGCACTGTTAGACCTTAATGAGAATGAAGATGGTCATGATAATGAAGAAAGCACTTTTGATGAGGAATTACCGACAGTATTCAGTACCCACCATGATAAATGCACTGCTACAGATCGTGTTATGGTTAATGAAAGCTGTACACAGGTTAGTTCTTTTTCTCATAACTGCATTAGTGAAAAAAGAAGAGGTATTTGAATACTAATGAAGTATATATATATGTGCCTGATTGTTCGCTTTTGCATGCATTGATTGCAGACCGATTCAAGTGACAAGTTGATGAAGCTTTTGTTTATGGAGAAGGTACTGAACCCTCAAAAGATCTGTCATTACACAGGTATGTTTTTAACCTAGTTCAGCATTGAAGTAAAAATGGGATATTCTATAATTATTAGTAATTTTTGTATTTACAGGCATGACAAAATGAAGCAATCTTGACCAAGGAGTGTTTCAAATATCCACTGACAGATATTCCACGATCTACAGATACTTCTTCAGTTCGTTTATGCTCATATGTTTGAAATTATTATTCTCTTTGGTTGACATTATGAAGATATATGTGTTTGAATGTTTTATGTTTGTTCTATACTAAAAGTAATTTACTACATTTTCTAACTTTGGGGAGTACTTCGTTCCCATGTGTCTTGGATTGCTTGGCTGGAATGTCCAAACTTTCTGTTTTTCAATGTTTATGTTTTTTGTCATGTGACAAGCACATGAAATCTGAGGTTGTAAAGGTGAATTAAGGCAAGCACATCAAAATTCTAGAAAACATCACAGTCCCAGTAAGTCATACTTACAGTACTGAATATTCTGCGAGCTTTTCACAGTCAGGAAATCTTCTCTATTCATTAGGGGAAACGAATGAAATTGTTTTTTGGATTGCAAAATTGTATCAAAAACTTTACTTTCTGATAAACAGTTTTTACTATAGATAGATTGAAATTGTAGAGGTATAACATCATGCTGTCAGGTTCTACTTGCAAATGTAGTTAGTTTAACACGAAAACTTCGACATGACGTGCATGGCTGACAGTACAATGTGTATCACAACCAAAAGTTACAGTGTAATAAGAGAATTAGTGAATTAAATAAGTCAAGCGTGCAAAAAATATATTATCAACTGCTGGACGTTCAGACACCAAAAGAAAGATTTCGGTATTAGAAACATCAAAAATCCTTTGTCATCCCACTTTACCGCCAAATTACCATTTCTTGAGATATTTTACTGCTCACAATCTCTTCACGTTCACAAATGCTAGTAAGTAACTTAAGTATTTTTGTTTGGAATGGGTCCAGTTATTTTGGCGCTCAATTTTGCGTTTCAATTCCTCACCTATTTTGTGCTCTTTTGGAGTCTTGGAGGCAATAGAGTGTAAGACATTTTCTTCAGCTACAGAGGTGGTGTTGGGATCGGCCATATTTGATGTTTGGGGTTGTTTTTTGGGTGCAATATTATCCACCCCGGGAAGGCGATCATACACCATATTGACCTGATGAGCCTTCCATACACTGAAAAATGCATCAGCGGATGCTTCTTGTAAAAACACAGGAAGCCCAATTATCAAGACCCCCTCACCCTCAGTCAACTCAGGTTATTGCTCACCCTACACGAAATCTGTGCAGATGACGAGACACACGAGACGATTCACGATTTTTCGCGCAGCAATGATGCGCCAGTCCTGCACGAGAAATTGTTTTCGTGTAACATGGCATGTGGGACAATTTTCCACGCAATCTCTCTGTCATGCACGGCAACATTTTGCGAGTTTTATGAAGACATCAAAGCAACATTGTTGCGCGAAAAATCGTCGTTGCGAATCGTCTCGTGCCTTAAGAAACGTTAAATTTGTTTGAGTCCAGGGGTAGGGAAACTGACTCTGACATCTCCAAAAATGTCAATTCCCCCTGGGTCTGCCCACTCCCCGCCCACATTTGGGGCTAAACCGCTGATTGGTGTATTACATATCCAGTCTTTCTGATTTATTGCAATCTAGCAATCTATGCATCTGTGTCGCATAGAAGTCTGATAGTGACCAATACTCTAATCTTAAGTTCTCAGTCCAGTATTGATCAAGTCTAAGCTATTAAAAACCATGCAATTTCAAAATCCGCCAATATTTTGATTCACATATGCATAAAATTTAATCTAAAAAACATGAAAAAGAAAGAAAGATTGAAAGGAAGAAAGAAAGAAAAAAAAGAAGGGAAAAAAGGAAGGAAGGAAGGAAGGAAGGAAGGAAGGAAGGAAGGAAGGAAGGAAGGAAGGAAGGAAGGGAGGGAAAAAATAATAATGAGCCTGAGACCGTGCAGTAGGGCAAGTAAAAACAGAAATCCACAGGAAGCCCACCAAACAAGTCCCAGTTCTCTCTCGCTTCCATTTCTTGTTTATTGGTTTTCGAGAAGTTTTGACAAGGAGTTCTGCTTTGATTCTGTATAATTTTTGATCGCTAAAATCAACAAAATTCTTCCGTTTGGTAAGATAAATCCTCAAAAAAGTATCCTAAGGTGTTCTAGTTTGACTATAACAGTTTTATGAACCTTGTTTTCCTCGTTTTTATGTAGAATTCGAGGGTTCAAATCTGTGATCGACAAGATTCACAATGGGCGCTGTAATGGCGTTATGCACCGCAGCACAGGTGAGTTAACTACTTTAAAAAGCTTAATTTAAGTTAAAGAAGCATGATTTGACAAAGCTAAAATGCAGATGAATGAATTAGAGCTTATGCCTCAAAATAACTAGAATTTTGGGTGACGTATTTGCTTTGTATCGATGAACAGTTGGACAAGTTGCACTTTAGCTGATACGACGATTTAAAGTATTGTTTTAGAAATTATTTGTGCTATCTTCGAAGAATATAATAATTTATGGAAAGATGTGATTAAAATTATTTTTATTTATTGATAAACAATTGATTGATATATAGGAAATTATTGGTATATCATATTCAATAATATAATATTATATTAAAAGCTAGTTTTTGGTATTCTAAGTTAATAAATAAATCTCTTTATGTATGTGTCGAGTCATTCTAGCACTTTCGCACTAATTGGGGGCACTATCACTCACACACACTACCACTACATTAACTGTTTCATGCACACAACTCTCAGCTCACATGTAGATTTTTACAGAGGGAGAAATACCAGAGAGCCTGGAGGTAAACCTTAGTGACAAGGGAGAGAACACCACATCTAACAAACTCTACTCACATGTAGCATCCACAGGGCTCGAACCAGCAACCCGACCTGTCAGACTCACAGTGGTGAGAGGTGAACGTCTTACCGCTATGCCCCTATACCACACATAAATAATCTTCCTAGCTTGAGTTATATCATTAAAGCATGACTGAGGAATGACTGAGGAATGTACCAGACTGACTTACAACACCTACACAGTATGGCTTCCCATTTTTTATGCTACCATGGTCACCCAAGGTATCTTTTTACAATTTCAAGTTAGCCTATCAGATAGCCAGAATTCTGATCTAGACAATACATTCATGTGAACTCACTCAGTCAGGAGAGTACTATCTTGTATAGAGTAGATTTCCTATGACTGTGAAAAGCTCGTAGCACGCTCAGTGCTGTAAGCGTGCCTTGCCGCAATCATGATGTTTTCTAGAATTTTGAAGTTCCTTGTTGCACCTTGACTGTGTCCGCAACTTTTTCACAGTCATATGAAATCTGCTCTATGTGAAACAAATTCTTGATATCCCATTGACTAACTTGTAAAGAAAATCCATTGGGTAGCAGTGGAAGTGTGCATCCCACATTAATCAAAAGTATTAAACATATAACTCTTTCAATTTGTTATTAGTGTGCATGGTGTTGCTGTCCTGTCGCTGTTGGCTGCTGTTGCTCCTGCTGTCCATCATGTAAAAGTTCCACATCAACTCGTATCATGTACAGCATTTTCCTTTTGCTTGGTACTGGTATTTCCTGTTTGATGCTATCAACTAAAGTACAAGATGCAATGGTTAACAAAGTATGTAATGATAATGCTCTGGACATTTGGCTTGAAACCTTGAAATTTCTTTGGATAATTATCAAACCAATAAATTCTAAAGTTCCTTTAGATAAAGGTGACAGTGTACACTTACTAAAGGGATTAATATTTCGGAGATATGTGGTTTGGAAATAACTTTCCAGCCACTAACCATTTTGACTCAAAAACAATGGTCCCCAATGAAATATGTCACTCATCTCAAAGTACCAAAGTTTAATCAAGAAAACAGGGACAGTGGAGCAATTCTGAAAGTGTGTTTGTGTGTGTGGGGGGGGGGCTAGCCTAGTCTTCCTTTACTGCTTTATAGTAGAGCATGTATGTCACTTGTAAAAAGTGAGGGATGCTTTAGTACCCCAGTCTCCACTGACCTTGTTGATAGGAAGACTAGTACTAGGTAATTATTAACTGACCTAGGTCAAATTATATAACAAATTCTAAATTGCTGACTCTGTGCTGGCAGAGGTTCAATGGCTATTTTCTCAAAGTACCGTCATATAACATGCTGTACATATAATTGTGTGATTACATTAGTGGGACTCACAAACTTTTTTTGTACTTTTTTGTACTTTTTTTATTTAATTGAATTAATTAATTAATTTTATTTATTTAATTTTTTTAGTTAACTGATATTTTGTATAGATAGTTTTAGTGATTTAGAGGGCTACAGGTTTATTAGTGCCTTTGCACTATTTAGTATTACCCTCAATAAATAAAGACTTTATTACTATAATTATTATTATTATATTAATATTATTATTATTATTATTATTATTATTATTATTATTATTATTATAAACTAGTTTACTCTACAGACAAGTATAAACTAGAACATAATCTGAATCATGATTTCATAAAATTAGTACATATGTGAAAATTAGATAACAATGTCCCAACTTTTTGGTACATGATGGCGGACTGGTGATATTTATTGATTCTTGTTGATAACTGGCTTGTCTTCAAGGTGCCATTTGGGTTGTTTGATAAAGCATGCTCTGGAGCTGGTGCTGGAACTAACTGTGACAAACTGACAGGGTATCTTGCTGTCTACCGTGTGTGCTTTGCTATGGCTTGTTTCTTTTTCTTGCTGATGCTTATTACTATTGGTGTCAAGTCAAACAAAGACTGCAGAGGAGGAATTCACAACGGGTGTGTATGATAATGGTTGTGCAACTTAAAACTATTTAAAAAAATAATCTAGTGAATCTGATATATCAATATAATTGCTTTTAGTTAATTGATCTCCCTGTCTGGTACATTTTATAAAAAACATGTATATCACCACAATAGATACTGGCTGATGAAGCTGCTTATTTTCATTGGTCTTGGTGTTGGTGCTTTCTACATTCCAAGAGGAGACTTTGGAGTTGGTATGTACTACTCATTTAATTCAGCAATGAAAAATTTTGATTGATAAATGGGATTTAATGGTGATGATGCTTGCTGATATGATGCTTTATTGATAAATAGCATTAAATGATGGTTATTTTTACTTATAACCTGTTTTTCCTTCATTTTTTATTCAAAAATGCATGATCATGGAATGAAAGATATTGATAATTCATCATGGATGAAATAATTAACAATTATTCCACGAAATCAAGTCATACATGTGAGCTCATAGCCGACAAGGCGCACAGCACTGAGTCAGCTATTAGCCATGTATGAGAATGAGTGGAATAATTGTTTTATTATATCCACATCCACTGGATTGTGAGAAATATAGAATTTTAATTATTTTCAAATTTAAAAAATGAAATAACATCGGCAAAACCCTCTGCCATTTTGTTTACTTCTCTACTCATGGGATATGAGCTGATATCCTAGTAGTAGAGGAACCAATCAGAATGTGTTATTGCTCACATCTGGTAGATAATAATAAGTGATAGCTTGTTCAATTATCAAATCGCCCTGCATTTGTGGATGAACGCAATGTTGCAACTGCAACTGCTGGTCTTCACCAGGCAATGGTGTACTAGACTAGATGGTGTCTTTGCCTTTTAGACTCGTTGAATGCTGGTCCATGTAATTCTGACTAGTACATTTAACCAGGGGGGGTAGGGGGTACTCCCATGTAAAAAGGGTGGGAATGATTGTCAGAGAAAATAAATTTAGCCCCTAAAAGAGTGGAGTTTGGGCACGGTTCTGGTTTAATTTTTAGCCCCCCAAAAGATATCACTTTGAAACACAAGATGAATCATTTACAGGAAGTGTCAGTAATTATAGTGTTGGTATTTACAGGCCAAGGATAATATAGTTATAACTGATAACTGATATCCGGTTTAATGTTTGGGTCTACCACTAATCACGTACCCCTAAAAGATGTGCTAAAAACCAACAGCTTCTCCTTTTTCACCCCTACAAGAGGGAGTGCTTTTGATTTTAACCCCTAAAAGATACAATCATCCCTGCCCCTCATTATATGGGAGTACCCCCTGGGTATTGGGTCAGGATCCTAATAGACCTTTTACGAGGGTTTGCTACTCCTTGAAATCCTTGAAAAGCCATGGAATTCAAAACCCATGATTTTCAAGTGCACTTGAAAAGCCCTTGAATATAGCAAAGTTGCTGGATACTCCTGGAATTCTCCTTGAAATTGCTGCAGTTCAAGTTGTCATTTCTAATCTTGCTCCAAGAATGGCAAGTTTGGTGACTCATATGCTATTTTCCATCATCTAAAGTCGATGTTATCGAACTTCAAAACTTTTTGAAGTTATAGTTAAAATAAAGTCATTAAAATGATGTGTGTTTGTGCCTATAAAATGTTAAGAAAGAAAAATCCAAAAAAAACCTGATCCTTGAAAATCGTAATTTTGGGCCCTGAAATGTCCCTGAAATGTCCTGGCTTGAATATTGTGTTGGAGATGTAGCACGAATCCTGTTTTACCAAAATGGCGGCCGCAAATTCGAATGAGTAAAAATTTAACTGAGTAAAAAATTAATACCAGCACTAGAAAGAGTACCTCAACTTTAGAAACCCTGCAAAGATTCATTATGTTAGGTGTTGGGGACTGTTCATTAATTATCCCTTGGGGGGGGGCTGGAGGAAAAGTAGGGGGGCTTCGAAAAATTTTCTCACAAAAA
>JAAAQI020153453.1:0-25777 GCA_011800005.2 Stichodactyla mertensii | reverse complement strand
TAAGACAGGTGTCAATCTAAGATATCTCTGGTGAAATCGTAAAGCTATGATTGGCTAAAGGAATAAGTAAATTCCTACGTTGGATATTCTAGCATCGAGTATACGAGTGAAAATCATGGTGATTAAGTATAGATAGAACTGAAACTTATATATGAAAATATTACAAATAATAAGTAAAGATTATAAAGTATCTTCTTATCTTAATATTTTAAAGAATAAACCAAATAAGGTTAACTAAGTAAAGAGGCGAAATAACTACAGGGTGTGTCAAAGGGTTTTGGTATACTAGGGGTGGAGCTTATAGTCTTTAGAGTATGAATTCTAAAGTTTGAGATTGTGGAAAATTAATGAAATGACATCTTAATGTTTATACAACCAACTGACGTAAAAGAGAACAGATAAAGTCCATTATGTTTAAGAAGATAAGTGATAAGCTGGCTAAATAACTCTGAGTTACTTCTTAAGAAAAACATTTTAAAAATAATAATTTTCTCTCTCATAACATTTACTAAGAGTTTTTATGTGAAAATGTACTGGACTGCACGAGCTTGCTGTCCAGCACATTTTACCATAAAAATCCTAATAAAATTGTCGATTTTATATTTCCTGCCACTATCCAGCTTTTTGCGCACTCAGTTGAATCCAAGAAATTTGACGGGCAAACCTTGACAAACTTGAGAGGAAGGTATATCCTTGACAAGATAATTCATTAATCTAGTTCTTTTATGATGCTGTTTCAGGTTGCTGTGGTATATGTGTGTTCACGTGTTGTCACTACTGTCTTCCAGCTGTACAGTTTATTCTATGTCACAGACAGTTTGGGGTTTACTAAGGTGAGTTCAAGAAAATGGATGAAAGGAGAGAATGGATAAAACGTGCCGGTTCAACATTTTCCCACAACATCGTTGTCATCATCGTCTTCGTCTTTTGCTCAGCCAATCATAGTCCACTTTGATATTTCATGGCCGGCCCTATGTTCAAGCACTTTTTTCCCTACCTGAAAGCTATTGACAACTTAAAACAGTATGTTGTGAGACCTAGAAAAGCCCAACGCTATTAAATAGAGTGGAATTTTATCAATTTTTGAAAAACCAAGCAAGAAATGAGTTTGAATACAAAGAGTGAGGGGTCAGAGGTTTTGACTAACAACGCTTTGCACAGTAAGTTATTCCCTCAGCTGGTCTTTCCTGTGAATAGAGCTCACTTGGGTGTCCTCCTCTTCATCACTTTCTCACTTTATACTAATTAGTATATACCAACTTCACAACCTCGCAAGATCGAGTGATTCTATTGGCTTGCTATCTCGGAATATTGAGCCATATCTACTACTTCCCAAGCTCGGGATATAGCTTCTCTCAAAATAAATTTGTATTTTTACTCATCCAATTATTATTTTTTTCCTAGAATCCTTGTGTTGGGTTGTGAAGTTGGTATATACTTAAACAATTATTCTCTGAACTGGAGGTGAATAGCGGTTTTAGGAATATTCACCTCGACGCTTCGCGTCTCGGTAAATATTCTACTGCTTTTCACCTCCAGTTCAGAAAATAATTGTTAAATAGATCAAATCCACTTTTGCGTATTTGTTTTCCCATTTCAGACCACATGTCATCTCTTGGGAATAACATTCTTTGTTCGAGGGTCGTAAATATTAACGTATCTTCTCAAGCGCTACCGAGAAACAAAGAAATAAAACCCAAGGGAATGACATGTAGGTCTGAAATGGGAAAACAAATACGCCAAGCGGATTTGGTCCATTACGTCTTGATTTTCTTTTCTAAATCTCAGGAAGCGATTGCCTACTTTCCACTGGTTATACTAGTCACTGAAGTAATGGCCAACACCTTGGTGACGAAAATCCATAAAGTTCTTGGAAACAAGGTGAGCCTGGTTGTATTCTTCAGTTGACACAATCGATTTTGTAAGAAACCACGGAAAATCAGGAAATATAATATCTTCTTCGGGCAACCAATCACTTTAAAGCGTTTTGACAGACGTCGTTGTAGGCATGTTAGTGTACCGTTAACAAAAATTTAATTTTAACGACACAAACGCTGATTTGTCTCTAATAGTGCCAAGTAAGAAAGAAGTAGAAAGTGTTTGTTTTTCGAGAAAACGAAGCTGAATGCTCTGCATTCACCATAGTGTGCGCATGGCCTAATTTTTTAACGCCTCCCACATGGTCAAAACGACAAGGGACTACTAGTTCTCAGATATAGAAAGAGCTCGATACTAATCACAGCAAGGGGTTAATCTTCCATGGTCTAGGGGCCGACTAACCTCTCCGTTTAGACTTCGGCCGAGCTCCCTGATTAGTCATTATGGATAGCGGTGTTGGAGCCGAAATCTCCAGCTGACCCGTAAATGGTTTCGCCCTGCCATACTGTGCTTCAACATCGCGTCTGGGGTATGGTCCCAAATTAACTAAAATGGATAAGAATTTACATTTCCATAATAAACATTTTTGGAAATAAGGAATTGCAATTGAACCGAATCCTTAACTGATTTTTTTATTTCAGTGGACGTTCTGCGCAGCTTCGGCGGTCGTCTTCCAGTCTTGTGTGTGGTTCCAGTTGCAGTCCCAGTCCAGTCGTAACTTTGTTTTTGTTTCTGTAATCTTGTTTGGAGCGAGCAGTTCCATCATGATGGGTACATCACTGTCCATGCTGACTGACGTGGTCAAGAAGGACAAGGTAGGTGATTTCCGTTCAACTGATAGCTCTAGGCGGAGATGACTATCGTAAAATATTAAAGACAGCTATGTTGGAGAAGTCTTTCAGTTCTACCTTCGAAAGAGTGATCGTTTTCCAATCTTAGCAATCTTATAATTTCTATGAATATGCACTGAACGTAATACTCTATTTTGGAATTCTCTGTTATGCAGGGTTAGCACCATTTTTGTGTAGAATAAACGAGTCTTTTATCTAGACGTACGGCGGTATTTATTTTGCGAATTCGAAAAATGTATATTTTAAAACAATGTTTAATCCTGCTATTTTCACCGTTAGGGATCGAGCGGGTTTATCTACTCCACCATGGGATTCTTCGATAAGATTTTGGTTGGAATCGTTGTTCTTATCATACAGAAGAACTATCCAGTTTCTCTGAATGGGTAAGAGAAGCTAGTTAGATATGATATGATACATGTATGTTTGCGGAGTCAGTTTTGTCTGCTGCTAGAGTGTTACAGAGAGGGAATGGAGGGGAGTATACGTAGCCAAAGTGTTCAAAGGTGCTTGAAAAACCAAAGTTAAAACTGATGAAGAAATAAAAACTTGCTTGCTGTGCTGTGCCCGCAGTTATAAAGCACGCGGGGATGGGCAGAACACGAGAGAAGTGTTCTTAGCAAGATTCTTAGTAGTTATTTTATAAAATGCTTTTCAATTTAAGGTTTTTTGAATAGATATATAGTTTCTAGAAGTGTTTTGCTTCTTGTGTTCAAGGATTCGTGAAAAAGAGAGAGCCGAGAACAAACGTTTTCACAGATGCTTAAAACATGTTATGAGTAAAATAACTACGATATAACGCGCGCTCTGTTTGGCTAATAACCATGTGATGTAAGAACATGGAAACATGGTTTCGGTGGAATCATATTATTTTATTTTATAAAAGCTTTATAAAACGCGTTTTCATGTTCTATGCTGTTATATCAACACTTGCGATGTTGGAAAAACACTCGAAAGCTTCTTTAGAATCGTATCTAAGAAACGTTTGTTTTCCCAACATCCCACGTGTTGATATAACAGCATAGAACATGGAAAAGCGTTTTATAAAGGTTAATTGTAAGTGTGCATTTTCGCTTTCACAAATGCGCATTCCTTTTGCAAGGCTTTCAGAAAAAATGACCGGCTGTAGGCCCTAGGCATGTATGCATAAAGTCTTGCTAATACAATTATTTAATGGTTATTTTTTGTTAGAAATAGCTGCACGTCCTGTGGTAGCTATGCTCGTTTAGTCGTTACGATGATACCATCTGTGTTCACGGCAGTAGCTCTTCTGGTCGTCATTTTTACCTTCAAAACAAGCGTTTTTGTTTCTTGTAAAAATGCAGGTAAAAGAAGTAAAAAATCGTTGCTCTATTTCCCATTCTTTCACTCTCCACCCATTTCTCCCCGTGGCCAGCGATCGTCGTCTTCTTTCTCGATCCTTCTCCTTTCCTTATCTCCCTCTATCTTATTTGTTTTTCTTTTCATTCCATTTTTTCCTTCTCTTTCGTTTCCTTTTCTTCCCATTAATTCCCTTTCTATTCCCATCTCTTTTTTGTTTCCTTTTATTTTCATTTCCATTCTGTCTTCTCACTATTTCATTTTCCTTAATAAATCTGTGTAGGCTATTCCGTAAACCTCCTTATATCATTCACAATTTTTTGGACAAAACCCCAGAAAAAGAGGGCAAAGCTTTTGAAATCTCTAGCCGATGACGTGTAATGCTACAAGCATTGATCACGTGATTTCTCAGCTGTTGTGTTTTCTTTTTTGCGTTAGCATATCGCGAAGAGCAGTGGACCCAGACGGACTTAGATGGCCCACGACTAACGACAGCCCAAACTATCGAGAGCGTCTACACCGTGAACGAAGAGAATAACGTCACAACTCGTGACAACGATAATAATGCTGACCACAGCGATAAGCATGACGACACAGACAGTACCCTTCAAGGAAAGGACTCGCGTTGCCTTACTGCAAGCCATGAAAACGACGATAATCCCGACCCAAGTGATAAGAATGACGACACAGACGGTACCCTTCAAGGAAAGGACTCGCGTTGCCTTAGTGCTCCAGTTCTGAGCATGCGTCGTAGCTTCAGCTTCCCTGTGACATCCTCGAAATCACTGGTTCATCGTTCGAGTATTCCTGAATGTCAGACGCTGGAAGGCGTTGCTTTAGCCGTCGAGAAGGTCGTGGTATTCTCTTTCGACTCGCTGGTGGCGGGTGAATTGCTTTCCATGTCCGAAAAGACGCCTTCTCTACCACACAGCACGTCACTAGATGAAGCAGAGAAAGAGGAGCTGGACCAGAAATCTTCCGAAAATGTCTACCAACAAATATCTTTGTTGCGTTCTACGGAATTATAAACTTGACATCGAGTTTGATAAAGCAGTTATCGAACCCACAAATCTGTTAAAACTAACTTTACTTCTATTCAAAGCCAAGAATGATTGCTTGTCTTATTAATACATGTATTCGAAGATTAAAATGTTTCCACACCAAGTTTCTTTTTCAGCAGTATCAAACTCAAGCGGAAACCAGTTCGAAAACTAGTTTTCTTAGTGAGTGCCCAAATGATTGTTGGTCGAACTGTTACCGGACGAATATCAAAGATCAAAATATATTGAGAAGTTTTTCTAACTGGAAATTACATCGAAATAGATCACTTTCGATATTTGGTTGAGTGATTACACACAATAAGAACCAAATCGAGGCTCCGGGGAATAACAATGAAATAATCGTAAGATCGAACATGTTATGTTTCTTCAAGCAACATAACATACTCAAGAAACAAAAAAACATACTCAATCTAATCATTTACCAAGCAAATAAAATCGTAATAATCGTAATTATTCTTTTGTTTCCCCAGAGCCTCGACTCAGATCTTATTGTGTGCGATCACTCAACCAAAATATCGAAAGTGGGCTATTCTTTTACAATTACTACTGCAATTTTTCCCTTAAAGCGCTAAGAAGCAGATTAGAGATCTCCAAGAAATTTCGAAAAAATGCAAGTAACAGATCCCCAAAACACCTGGCTGCACGCAGGCTACTTGATTCCTGTGTTAGGCAAAAAAATCAATTTAATATTTACCATGCATTTACCATACCTTGATTTGTACGTGACTCGCTCAAATCGTTCTTGCTTTATCTATAATTTTTGTGCAAAATGAAGGCAAAAAGATGGTTTCTATCCTTTTTTCTTGAATGAATGAGATAAATACAAAAAAGATAAGAAAATTTATGATTTCCATTTTTCCTCGTTTAAAAATTTAATTCAATCCCAAGGCACTTGTCAACAAAGGATGTAGCACGTGATTTTACTCTACGTGAAACCACTGGGCCGTGATTGGCTGAAGCCGGTCGCCTGAATCGATGAAATTAACATATTGTCAGGGTCTGAGTTCAAGAAAGAAACTCAATCCTGTATCAGGTGATCAAAAACCAGCTGAAGCAGAATCTCTTTTCGGGTTCTTAAAAGCAATCATTTTGTTTGAGTTTAAAGGAATTTAAATTTATTAAAAAGTTCGAAATGCTTGGCATCAAGCTGGGGTTTCCTAGTGAGAGATACCGAATCATTTTCCCGCTGTTGCCGTGACTGATTAACAAAGGCGCCAAGCGCGTGACTAGTGATGTCACAGCGATAATGAAATCGAACCATCAACGAAATCTCTTCTCACAGGGGTAGACTTAGAAACATTTGAATTTCACCGTCTTAAATCTTCTTAAAAATAAATTATTCCTTTGTTTGTTAAAATTCCTTTGGGAAAATGTTCTTAGTTCGTCTAAGGAAAAAACAGTGTTTGATTTGTAGTAGTTTCGAGGAAGATTTTGGGGGTTCATTTTTTGACTGTCGTACTCCTTCCTATGATGGAAACTGTCATTGACTCTTTTCATCAACACCACGCAAGTCGGTGACTGTCATATGACCTTCACCAGCTCTCTTGTAAAGGCATAACTTGAAAGGTTTTTCCCGAAGGTAGCCGCTCCTGAAAGATTCCCTCAACGGCGTTCGTTTAGACTTCGGTAAAAAATCTTCCGTCGTTTAGAAGATCGATCGTTCTGGGGGATTTTCGTCGACTAGAGGTTAAAGCAAACTTCAGGGCTTTTGTCAAAGAAAAACCTAGTTCCGCGGCTCATCGAACGAAGAACTGTGACTTCAAAGAGCGAACGGACGGATAAACTGCAGAGTTTAGCAAAAGCTAAGGAAAACTTTACATCGTTCTAAGGTAAGGAAAAAGCTCACACGCCTTGTAAAACATTAGAATTCACTGATCATGATCTTTAGAATGTTTTTGATGGCATACAGAAAATTCTAAACAATCGAAATACTGTTAAAATTGATGTTCAGGTGTAGTTACCGAAAGAAAGGAGTCCTAAAGTCTACGGCCGAATGAAGAAAGTTCAGTTTGTTTTAAGCTGAAGTTAAAATTATAATTTTCTCCTTTATATTCTGGCTCTCGTTTCGGTTTTTCCTGAGCGAGTATGTCTTGAGAATGTTGTTCATCTCTCACGTCATGTTTGATATCCCTTAACTGGTGAATTATTAACCCGAACTTTTTCTTTTCAGTCGAGCGGATTAGTTTGAACAATCCACTCTAGACTAGACTAGACCACGAACAAGAGCGAATTGAGCGACTTGACGACCTTCCGAACCACTTCGCTGCTCTCCCGAGAAAAATGAAAGCGCTTTTACAAAAAGTTCGAGGCGAGAGAAAGCCTGGTTTAGTGAGACAAGATAGAACGCCTGTCAAGCAAAAAATCTGCTACGGCGTTGGTCATGTATTCAACGACTTGTGCATCCAAGCTTGGTTTAGTTATCTTCTGATATACTTCACTAAAGTTATCAAACTTTCCCCTTTAAATGCAGGGTATATATTCCTTGTCTCTCAAATCGCCGACGCTATTTTCACCCCGTTTATAGGATACGCTTGCGATAAACGGCTCTCCAAACGAATCGAAGAACACTACGGGAACAAGAAGATATGGCATTTGTTCGGAAGTGCAGGTATGGCTCTGGTATGGCCTTTCCTGTACTCTCCCTGTCTTCTATGTGGCGAAGACACAGAGGAATGGAAGGTAGTGACATACTACGGAATACTGGCCGCTTTATTTAGTTTCTTTTGGCCTATGGTGGAAATAAGTCATTTGTCTTTGATGCCTCACGTGGCCAGAAGAGCTAAGGACGCGCTGGAGTTGGGAGCTATCAGGTAGGAATATTTCCACTTGTCGTTTGACAATGGGTTATCGGGGATAGATTGAACATGTACAAACTCATAAAAGAAGCAAAAGAAAGCATTATTTTAGGTTACAAAAGTACACAATGAAAGAAATAAAGACGGAATCTTCAAAAACCTTTTCTGAAGAAATTGAATGTTCAAATATCTCTTACGTAACATTTGAGAATATTTCGTCAGATAAGGGAGAAAAAAAAAATTGAATTCTTCCTAAAAAAAAAAAGCGCAGTATTCTAAAAACGCATCAGAACTTAGAATAACCTGGCAATTATTTTTACAGTAATTTTAGATCTGAGATCAAAAACTGAAGATACACAGCTCAGTATCGCGTTTGTTGTCAAGGTTATCAACGACCTGTTGCTTCAATAAATAGATAACAGAAAACATCATAGAAAAAATACCCAGCTGTTTGTGTGCCGAGTGTATCGATAATAAATTAACCCCGCGTCTAATTCCGAAAACCTTAAGGACTTTTTTGCATTGCCGCGAAGCAAATTGTCGAGCAAAGCTTTGAAAGCAGCCGTTGCCTGTCCAGTCGTATTTCGGTCAATGACATCAACCAGATATCTCTGGGTCGCATCAGTAAGCGCACCGGAAATCCGTCTCACGATACTCCTTCCAAGAAAGTAATAAAAAAAGCCGTTCTTGTTCAGATAAGCAACTCGAACAATCGTTGTTGTTGTTCTTGTTTTGAAGGTGTTTGCCAATATTTTTTATTTACCTTGGGATTTTATAGGAAAATTCATTGGAGGACGAGGGAATTCCACGTTGAATTTCACGAGAAAAACGATATCGCACAAGTCGCGGATGAATTTTCCTTGAATCTCATAGCGTCTATAATAATAACATCATGTGTGTCGAGTGTGATATTGCGTGCGAACAGATACCAGTTGGGGATGAGTAAAAATTGAGAAAACAAAACAACCTAAGCTGCGTCTGTTGTGCGCATTCAGTGGTACATGAAATTGTATGCTCAAAAGATTCAATGCTCTTTTATTTTTTAATCAGTTCTCTTTTTATGGGGTCATTGAAATCTAAAATACACTCAACTTTTTAGAAGGATTTGAACATCTCGAATAAGAGCGATTTTTAAAAGCTTTGTTGCCATATAAACTACGGCATTCTCTAAATTATGCGTAGTCAAGAAAAGATTCAATATATTTATTTGTTGTTTACCTTATGCTTTTAAATAATTAATGAAATTTACGATTCCCGGATGTTTTTTAATTTTTAATTTCTAAATTAAAGAGCATTCATAACTGAAACGGAGAGAAAGATAGGAAAAAGTATGCGAAATTTCTGGTCTTTTTCTAGTTGTCTAGTTGTTGTTGTTTTTTCAGTGTTTTCGGTAAGATGCTTAACTCATTGGGTTACCTAAAAATAAACTGAAATACTCGCCTTGACGTTCATATTTCAAAACCATTTTGCTTGGCATTGATGTATTGGCCTTTCGTTCTTCGACAAAAAAGGAGTTTACAAAAAACCTTCGGTACTTTCCTGTTTGCTGTCAATCGATTAGCATTTGCCTCCGGTAACGAACAAAGCTGTTATTAAAGTTAAACCCACAGCAAGATTTTCTTTTGTTTTAAAAATTATCTAAGTGAGGCGATTGGTCAATAAAATGCGGTTCAAATGTCTAATATGATTAGTTATAAATCAAGTTTAATTTGTCCCCAATGTCGATTTATTCACTGTAAAATTCGAGCATTATTGTGCATTGTTCTTTCAGTCCTTTTAGAAGTGAAGTACCTCCAATCATTCTGTGAAATGCACTGACGAAAACTTATGTTCGCTAATTCTATAGACGAGGGAAAATTGCTATATCGTGTATACCGGAGACTGTTTGGGCAATTTTAGCGAGGATTTGAAGTTTGCTTGCCTGCCGTGGTAAAAGGATGTAAAATGCCATATTGTCAGCTTAAACCTGGCATCCATGTATTGTACTACCTACGTCCAGTCATTTTTAAGTCCATTTACACGATACAACTTCTGCTTACAACTGTCGCATGCGATCTGCGTAGCCATTCCTACAACTAACCCGAATTGGTTTGTGTAAATCAACCCTACAGCTTGCTTACAACTGTTGTGCAAGACAAGAACAAAGGTTGTGCGCGTGTAAAAGCAGATTGCATGCGACATTTGTAAGTAAAAGTTGTACCGTGTAAATCGGCCTTTAAGTCAACTAAATTTATCGGTGCTAAACTGTAACACAAGGAAAACATGCCTAACCGGCGTGACATCATTGTGAAAACAAATGTTGTTTGTGCTGGAGCTTTACGTTCCAAGAACCATAAGGAAAGACTCACGGCTGTTACATAGGGATAAACTCTTCTTTGTGCCAGCGATAAATTTTGCTAGCTTTGTTTTCTAGAACAATCTTCGGTACTTTGTCCAGTCATTGGACAGAAAATGTGAAGCGTTTTCCCATGACCTAGTGTTACTGCCTTCCCTTCCCCCAGGTAATTTATTTTATTTTGCTTTAGGTAGAATCTCAGCACAACAAAGATGTGGTGCTTCTGGTCAATAGAGTACCCAAGGTGACGTCACAGAAAAATAAATTTGGGCTTTAACAATTTTCAAATCCCAGGTTTTATAGACAATCAAAAAAGATGTTAACACACCAAATTTGATGTGAATCGGTTGAATAGGACCTGAGATATGTCCACCTGAATATATAATGTCCCCATACAAATCTCATTACGTAATGAACTAAGTCAAAAATACAGAGATTTGTATAGGGACATTATGTATTCAGGTGGACATATCTCAGGTCCTGTTCAACCGATTCTCATCAAATTTGGTGTGCTAACATCTTTTTTGATTGTCTATCGAAATTGGGATCCAAAATATGATAGTGGAAAAAAGTTTTTTTTATGACATCATCACTTGAGTACTCTATATAGGCCAACGAAACATAGGATCAGAACCGGTTTAGTTCTGTAGTGCACTTCTAAGGTTATCAATGTTATTTCGTTTTTCACGCCCAAAACATTTTGCTCGATGAAATCAGAGCGACATGTTTAGGGAAATACGAGGAAAGAGTATTCCTAGATGTCTTGGAGGAATCAGGAAGCACTTGTTCGAGGTTACTTTCCGTCTTACAACATATTTGTCAAAGAATAAGCCTCTTATGAAACGAAACGTGAACCAAAACCGCTTTCGAAAGCAAAGGTGAAGTCTAGGTATCATGGAAAACGGCGTCTCTAATGGATGTAATTCTAGTAAGTTGATTTTAGTGTTTAAGGTATTGCGAAATTCATTGGTTTAAAACCAGGACGCTAAAACCGAACCGTAGATGAATCGATTCCTTGTCTTTTTTACTCGGAGCCTTTCTCGTTTTTTAAGTTCTGTATACACCTATTTTTAAAAAGGTTGCCCGAGCCAAAGGAGATATGCAATAGGCGATAGGTCATTCCAAGACGGAAAGGAATTATCGGCATACAAGTAAACACAAATAATCAAGGCCTTTAAAATGGTTTCGTCGACTACAAACAACATTGAATATCTCAACACTAAGCTCCATGTTCTTGACGAGAATAAGAAGCAGAAACATGAGTCATTCCAGTTATTCTTGGATTTTGGAATGGTCTATCTCCTATCGTCTATTACCCTATCGCCTTTGACTCCGACAACCTTTTTTGAAATAGGTATAAGTTGACTGAAGTGAAAGAACATGATTACGATTAGTCTCTTCAGTTGTCGTAACTGTATCATACATCGGGTCACATGTAGTAAACTATGCCATTGCTTTCAAATGACTTCTCATTGAATCACTCCAAAAGCACTTGAATGCTATCATATCGAGTTCAATCCAATCACAGTTCAAGGATTCGAATAGTATCCAAGGCCGTATATCTCTCCCTGCAGTTCGGAAGGGTGTCCTAAATCAGCGATTGCCCATCAAGGAGTACGCCATTGAATCGTCCAACCGTCTGATCTGTAAAATCAGTGCTCTAACGACAAAGCAGAAAAACCTATGTATTTATTTCATTATAAGAACATCCATCCGTTTTTAAGCTCAATATTTTGTAAACACGCTCTTTTGGGGCCAAAGAACAAAATATCAAATGTGACCAAAATTCAGTGAATACGATTTTGAGATATAACGTCTTGTGCTTCGGGAGAGGTGATATTTTGATCAGCAGAAAAACTGACATTTTCCTGAATATTTCCAAGTAGCTTTACTCTAATTCGACACAATTTTGTCACAAGTTTAGAGCAACAGTGAAACAAATGAAAGGCTTATAGTTTTGGCGTATCACTTCCAGTTAAATAAGAAAATTGTGAAAGTAGCGGCCTTGTCGTTTTTCAGCTCTGCCTGCTCTAACAGCTGTAAACTGAGACCCCGTCCACACTAATTCGTTTTCGTTTGAAAACGCATATTTTCGATGCGTTTTGGCCTTGCGTCCACACTAAAACGATCGAAAACGCTGAGTGTTTCCATCGAAAACTTATACATTTGAAAACGCTTTTCAAAGTGGAGACACTTTAAAAGGGAGGCTTATCGTATTTAAGTAGTGGACGGGCGATAAAGCTGCGAAATCTCGATGCGTTTTCGGTGAGACGAAAACGGAGCCTTTCGAAAACGCATCAGTGTGGACGGAGTCTGAGAGATGGGGGGGGGGGGGGGGGGGGAGCCTTTTACAGCCGGGATCATCCTGGCCAGTTTTAGCATGACTGTGCTCCACCCTTCCACCCATAACTGTAGGTGTCATTTCTCGGCGCATTTCAATATCTTGGAATTCTTGATTTTGGGTATTTTGTTTTCTTCGTAACTGAATATGGATTATAACTGGTGCGCAGCCTATTCAAGTGGAATTTCCTGTAATCCCACAAGTGCGATAATGTATTAAGTTCTAATCCCGTATTCATAAACTAAGTCTGAAACTAAGTCGTTAAAAAAAACGATCAGAAAAAGATTTGCAAGTCATCTCATGAATATGAAATGCAATCCGTAATTTTTTGTACTGGCATTTTATAAAGGACCTTATTAACATTCTGTAGAACAATATTGCGATCGCCGCTGCTAAATACACCTCCCCTCCCCCCTCCCCTCCCCCCTGAGAATTTGGATGTTAAACTCTTGTAGTAAATACAGTCTAAAAACAACTTCACCTTGGATACAAACTTTTAGCATTAACTACATCGCTAGTCTGCCGCAGCAGTGCATTTTGGAACTGTTACCTCGGTTAAATAACTCCAAGCAAAAGACGTCATGGTTTGTGGTTCTTTTGTTCGGTGGTATTTAGCTGAGATAACTCCCAGAATGCACTGCTGCTGCTAGTCTATAGAATACCTTTGGCTTTAATGTGGTGCTTGATATCACAATGTTATTCATGTTATCATGATTAATATTAACTATGATGTAATTCAAGTCCAATATACAGTCTTTGAAAAAAGGGAGATTTAGACCCCCCCTGGATCCATCTTCTTGATCACCAATGGCTCTTAAAGTTGTCAATCTTTCAGGGGGAAGTGCTTGTATGTATTATTGAAGTGAATATTTTTACCATCTTATTTTCAGATCAGCCCTCAAGCTAGGTTGTGGAGTTTATGTATACATAATAACATGGATATTATTAGGACAGAATAGTGAGACAACGATAGACGAAAGCGTTCAAAAGCCATTCACGGTAAGATTATTATTGTATCCGTTAGCAAGTGGAAAAGCCAGCCAGAAAACACTCACTGTCCGATCACAGTGCTTTCGCTCAAGCACACGACATGAAGAAATGCCGTGCTGTGCCTTGACGGATTCAATTATCAAAATTTCGCAATAGGATTTTATAACTCTCTGGCGTTATTTCTGGCTCTCAAAGTTAATCCTCTGCCAGGGCTCCCTGTGGTTTAATGTCATGTAAAATAACTTCGGTTCTCAAACTGAGGTAAAAGAGATGGATTCCTAGTTTAGAAGTTCCTGATTTGATTTTCTTTCTTTTCAGTATCAAACTATAATCGTCATATTGACTGGTGGTTTCTTTGCGATTTTGTTCCACTGGGGAGTTGATGAGACGGGCAGTCTCAAACGACATAAAGGTATTACTGACGTATAAGCGTGCGGACTTCGTGATTTTCGCGTGATTTGCGTGAACCCGCATCGCGTATATTTACGCATATTTTACAACTACAACCATTACTCCCCGTGAGGGGCATTCAATATTTACAACACACAACACTCAACTCATATGTTGATTTTTACGGAGGGAGGAAAACTGGAGAACCGAGAGAAAACCCTCATGACAAGGGAGAGAACAACACAAATTTCGCAATAGGAAAGTCTACTCACATGTGGCATCCGCAGGGCTCGAACCATCGACCCGTTGGACCCCGTTGGACTCACAGCATTGAGAGGCGACGCAATAGCTGCGTACGCTATGCATGCATCTCGTGTTTTGTACGTGATTAATCCATTTTAATTCCATGTAATTCCGGCCACTGCATCGAAAATCTTGGTGTGTGTGTGTCGTGTTTCCTGTTATTTGCGCGCGGGCAGGGCTGCCTTCCGTGCATCATCCTTAGTGAATGATAGTGAACATACGTAAAAAGTGGGATAGGATCTACGAGCTTTATCCAGTAGTAAACAGGTCTAATTTCTCATCTTTACAGAGGAACGAAAAGCTTTAGAAGATAAACAGGCTCTTAGAACCGCAGACCCAGAGAAACTAGCTGTAGAACAAGAACTCGACCCCATAGAAATTATCGACGACCACAGTAAAAAGCGAGAACCAAAGACTATAAAACAGTGGTTCAAGTGCCCAGACTTCTACATTGTAAGAAATAATTTATATTTTCTATCCATGTTTTAATTCATTTTTACCTTTCTTGAATTTCCAACTTATATTTTGAATTATTTTTGTTTCATTAATTTTTCTCTGTGGGTTTTGCAGGTACCTTTATCTCGCTCGTTTTAAAAAAACTCTGGCTCTTTTATTCATTTGTGTATTATTGATATTTGATATCTTCAGATGCTGGTCATTTACATGACAACCCAGAATGTTGCTAATCTAGTCCAGTCCTATTTTCCCATGTACCTCACAGAAACCATGCAGTTTCAGAAGGTAATATTTTGATTTTTTATAAACATTATTTTTAACAGGGTTCCCAGGGTCAGGGAAAAGTCAGGGAAAAACACAGTCAGGGAAAAGTCAGGGATTTTTTTTTATTTAGTCAAGGAAATTCAGATTTTCACCTAAAGTCAGGGAAAAGTCAGGGAATGTTGGTCACAGCTGCCCCATAAATGCTGTCATATGGTTAATATAGTTGCATTTTAAAGGATAAAGGTATCAAAACATTGAATGCCTTGGGAAAAAATCATGTTTGTATAGAAAAAGCATTATAAACCATTGACATCTTGAAACATTATCATGTGATTGTCATTGTAGATAAAAAAAAATTGTTTTGGACAAAACATCATATAAATTGTTTTCGTTTTTCTTGTGCAAAATGGTCAGTGAAATTGTTATTTAAACAGGGAAAAGTCAGTGAATTTAGTTTTTCAAAGTGACTGGGGAACCCTGTTAAACAAATAGCATTATTTCTTTTTCTACTACAGTTTTTAGTAAAAACAGTTCACTTTCGATATTTTGGTTAAATAATCGCATACAAGATCTAAAACCAAAATATCGAAAGTAGGCTATTGTTGGCACATTAACGTCAAAGTAAAGTATCTTCAAGCCATCTTTATTTCTGAATGTATTGGTCACTCATTTCAGGAAGCTATCGCTTACTTTCCTCTCATCATCCTAATCAGCGGTATCATCTCAAGTATGCTTGTCAAACGACTGAACAAAAAATTCAGCAACAGAGTAAGTCGTCATTTTTAAATATATTGTCAATGTATTTTCAATCCTGTACGAATAGAAGGATAGACGTATCCAGGGACATCCCTCTGTGATGCCCTTCCCGATTAGATATCACATGTGTTTTATGAGAGAAGAGACAGGGGCAGATCCGGGATTTTTTGAGGGAGAAAGGGGTGTGCTGTTTATGTTTTGGACTCGAAACCAAATTTAGATACTAATAAAATTATAATTGACTGTAAATTGCTCGTCTCATGGTGGTGGTGGGGGGGGGGAAGGGTGGTTTCCCACTCGCTGCAGACTCCCCCCCTGAACCCGCCCCTGAGAGAAGAGGAGGATTTATTTAGGAAAGTCGGAAGTAACCCTCCCTTTCCCCCGTGGGAAATCCTGTGGGCTTCAAACGCATTAAGAACTTCAAACTACCACATACTCAGGTTATGAAAACTAAGTGAGACCAAGTGTCGTAAGATGTGCTGTACTCCGGTATATTTGATTTGGATTTAGCTTGATGGTATGTGAACTTGAATATTCAATGAAAATCGCGCTTGATAAGATAAATGCAAATCAAATATAGCAGTTTTTACGGCCAATGGTCTCACTTTTTCATATTTTGAAGCTATTCACAAAATAAAGCAAAGAATTTATTAACTTCCATGTGCATTCCCTGCCTATTTGCAGGTCATATACTGTTTAGGAGCGGTATTAGCTATTGCATCAGCCGCCTGGTTCTATTTCAATCCAATGGAAACGAGAAACGCCATTTACGCGCCCACAGTTATTATGGGATGCGGATATTCGGTTATGGTAGTGTCGTCGTTAGCTATGGTAGCTGATCTTATCGGGAATGATAAGGTAGGTTCTGTTTACATAGCCCTTTTATAGATCTCTTTACTTTGGGCATAATGTTTTCCCATTTCAGATCACTTGGGTTTTATCTCTGCTCAGTCCCCGAAACGCTTGAGAAGATACGATATGTATGAACCTCGAACCAAGAATCTTATTCCCAAGAGGATGACACGTGGTCTGAAATGGGAAAACATTACACCCAAAGTAAAGAGGTCTATTGCCTTATTTCATCATGACGTCATGGCTGTTTATAAGGATGACAAGACTGTTATCGCTTTTCTACGGTCAACAGAACGCTTTAATATCGATTTTTTTTCATTGTGTTGTTATGTATCGGTCCCCTCCCACGACCATGATCCTTAGCGTTTAAACAATAGATTGTTTTGATGTGACGTCATAATGAAAATAGGGTAATTATGAATCGGTATCTTGATGTTTTTGTTATGTTGTTTGTTGTAGTTGGTAGTGTTTTTCACAGTTTTCAATTATTTTCCTTTCTCTTGATTAATACATTTATGGGTATGCATTTGCTTTATCTTTCGTAGCATTCTAGTGGTTTTGTTTATGCATTCATGGCATTCGTCGATAAAACATCACTTGGACTAATCGTGCTAGGACTACAGGAATTTTACCCGCAAAGCAGTGGGTAAGAATTCATCTGTCTCGATACCTTGAATGAATTTTATTTTATTTTTCTCCTCTTCGTCGTCGTCGTCGTCCTCTTCTTCCTCCTCTTCCTCCTCTTCCTCCTCCTTCCTCCTCCTTCCTCTTCCTCCTCCTTCCTCTTCCTTCCTCCTCCTCCTCCTCCCCTTCCTCCTCCTCCTTCCTCTCCTCCTCCTTCCTTTCCTCCTCCTCCTTCCTCTTCCTTCCTCTTCCTCCTATTCCTCTTCCTCTTTCTCCTCCTCCTCCCCTTTCCTCCTCCTCCCTCCTCTTTCTCCTCCTCCTTCTCCACCTCCTCTTACTCTTCGTCGTCCTTCTCCACCTCCTCTTACTCTTCGTCCTCCTTTCTATTCCTTCTCCTCTTCCTCCTCCCCCTCCTCATCTCTGCTCTGCAATGATATTTCTTGGTGGGACAAAAAAAAACACTCACTCGCAATATAACTTTTCACAGTAGGTACTTGAAGTCTTCAGGTGCATTAGTGTCCTGATATATCTTTTTTTCTATTTCAGTGGAGAATGTCTGGAATGCCGTGATTATCTACGAACTGCACTTGCTGTTATTCCTGGCGTGGAAGCTCTCATTGCGTTCGTAGCTGTAGCCTTTTTCTTTCAAAGAACTCCTTTTCAGGTCCTTCGCTCACCCAAGGAAATTGAAGGTAGTACTACTGTTTGTTTGTTTGTTTGTTTATTTTTATTTTTATTTTTATTTTCATTTTCATTTTCATTTTTGCAAACTACAATTCCTAAGGACATTCTAAAAACAATTTCAATTTCTTCTGAAAATTAACCTCTTTGTAAGGAATTTTTCCTTCGTTTCTTGGTTTATTCATTCCCTTATTAACAGAATATTTTTTAAGTACAGATATTCTGAAGTTTGATTTGGAAAGAAATACGCGGAACTATTAAAAGTTTTTCGTCTGTGGTCTTTTTGCTACATTTGTTGCATAAATGATCGTACTTCTACCAGATTTCAAGAAATCGGCATGTTTTATTACACACACCAGTTCTTTGCCAAATTTCTCTACTTCAGAATATCTGTACTTAAAAAATATTCTGTTTATTCATTTATTTTTATTTCTTTCGTTATTTCTTTATTCATATTTCATTTGTTTATTCTTTTAGACAAACAAAATCAATTCTTCTGTGAGCCAGATTACGATAAAGCGGAGTTCCACAAAATTCAATCCCTGCGGTCAACGGACTTGTAGAAACATTCTAGGATTATAACTGTAGGTGAGGTGGAAAGCAAGTGAACACGCGAAGTAAACCTGAGCGAGAGAGAGAAAAAAGTCATTTCGTAATTCGAATAGAAGACAAGAGGCTCTATCACCGTTAATGGGACAAGAAGAAAAATGATAAAATTGCCAACGCAACAAAACTGGAAACCAACGGGAACCAAGAATAATGATTTTATTGGTAGCACAGAAGCAATCAGATTGCAATCCGGGAACATAAATGAAGGGAAACTGGGGAACATATCCGGTTTCTACATTACAAATTACATGCATGTTCGTCATGAACAAAAAAAATTGATTTCCAAAGACATTCTGTAAGCTCGATATGGCTGAAAGGATAAACAATAAATATTATTAATTCGTTGATAATACCAGAGATATTAGAAAACATTGATGCACTGGGCAGTTAGAATAGCTAGTATCCAAGAGTATTATTGAATAGATTTATAGAGAATAACATTCGTAGAAAATTCATCAAGCACATTCATTTTCTTCGATTGTAAGGTGCACACTTATGGAAACACTTATTGCGCATGCTCAGAAAATTGGCGGGAAAAGGTAAACTCGTGACGAAAACAATTTATAAATGTGAAAAGTCCGTTTTCACAATACTTTCCTATTGTAGTTTTCTTCATCAGACCAAATTATAACAGATAGAGTGCATACTATATATCCCTGAAAAACTTTGTAAGAAATAGGACAAATTTGCACAAATTATTAAGTTCAGTAAACCGACAATGACACCCTAATAAGACACAAGTTGAAGCGAGTGATTTCATTAAACGATTTTCCGTAATGTATCAAAAGACAAATAAAATAAAATAACGACAACACACGCGAGAAAACAAGTGATTTGATTTTTAATTATATCCGTTTTGAAATCACTACTAAATCTTGCAATCTGATTGGCTTTCAGCAGTGCGATTTAATCACGAACGCATCATTTTGAGTTTTAAATCGCACTGTTTTGAAGAGCCAATGAAATTGCAGAAAAAATGGCATTTGATGGACCAGATCACAGAAAAAAAGAAGCCAATTTACTTAAGCATGAGGAAAAAAATTGAAGGGGATTTCTGAACATGCGCAGTAGGTTTTCCACCAGTGTTCGTAAGAGGCTTAGGACAGTGGTCGGTTTCTCGGTTCAACTTCGCCTTAAATTCGGCTCGAGACATTAAAAACTGCCCTTGAAAATCTAAACGAAAAATTTTTAAAAAAACTTTGGTATTCAAAGTCACAGTCTATAAAAGTTGAAATTCATTTAATAATAATAATAATTAATAATAATAATGATAATTAATAATTAATAATAATTTAATAATAATGATCATTCTTGTAATCCAGCCGTCCAGAGACATCCAATTGCTACATCCATATTTATATTTTCAATTCACTTTCCAGGGGCGTATCCAGGGGGAGGGTTGAGGGGGTTGCAACACCCCTGGGAGAATTTGGATTTTTTCTTAAATTCAATGATTCATGGGAACGAGGTTCCAAAGCAAAGCCATCATACAACCTACTGTTTGAAAAAAATCCTGGATCCGCCCCTGCTTTCACTTTTATAGCTCCCATAAATACGTAACATAACTGAACAATAGGGAAACGGGATCAATTGAAAATGGTAATGACTATGAAAATAAGAGGAAAAACGTTCGTATATTTTGTCAAACTCAAAAGAAATAAAAGGTTGTTATGAAAAGTTTGTGGGGTTTTTGAAAGTTGAAGAGACGATAAGGTCTAAAGTTCCGTATATCCTGTGCAACTAGTAATCATATAGTGTTGTGAGCAACATTGCTGGCAACAGGAGTTTGGAAGGAAGTCGCACGTAACAACGTTTCCTGAAACAACATTTTAAGGGAAAAAAGGGAAAAAAAAAAACCAGTGGGCGCATTTGACTATAGTGACCAGCGCTAATCAAAATGGCGCATTCATTAGCTACGTACATGCCGGTAATACCAGCAAGAAAGTTACAGCATTTTTTCCGGCCCGATGAAGTATGTTTGCGTGCAATGTCGCAGAACTAGATACCGAGCTAGGTGGGCATGATACTGTGTCGCACATGAGCGTAATAGTCTTGCACTTTGTATCCTAAACAAACGTTGATCTTGATCTTGAAAAGAAAAGAAATGAAGAATAAGATAGAGTGTGAGGGAACAAAGGAAGAATGGCAATGGAATAAAACAGAAATGAAGTGGAGCAAATTACAGCGGAACTTGTATGCGGTTGGATGATTCACATGAAAAGAATGGGAAGCCATTTCAATGCTACGACATACCGTACCGTGTACGTGCCTGTGAGTCTGCGTACGTTTACCACGAAAACCGCTCCAATTCTGAGAAAATTTTCCCTTTAAATTCATGAGAAATCTACCATTCGATTAGTTTTCCCGCCAACAGTAGTATTGGATTCCTTCTAGTTTTGAAAAGTAGTAAACTGTATAAAATGTCAATTTTAAAATTCAACTAGAGGTGCCATTATAATTTCATTTTTATTCAATTTGATCTCAGTGCGAGTCCATCTTCTTGGCCCCTTAGTGCTTTCGTTGCTATTAACGCCGTCCTTGGGCAGTTCTGAACTGGTAATGGAACTGTTAAGCAGTTCATTAGTTTTACTGACAAGGTTCATTGATCAAAACAGAAGATACGAGACCGTTTCATATGTTTTAACAAATTTTCCAATTATAGTTTAGTTCTCTATAGCTAGGTATTCTATATTGGTTGCCGTTTTTCGCTTAGTTGAGCTAATTTTGATGTCATTGGATGAGAAACGTATTTTCAAGCAGAGAGAGACGTTCGATATTTTTTTCTCTCGTGTGGTTGTTTCTGTTATCTGTTGGTTTTCCGTTTCGTAAGCCATGAATTATTCAAGTGCGTGAATCCATTTATGAAATCCACATCTCTCGTCTTTTTATCTTTTGAAAAACAATCGATTTATCTTTTGTTTATTTGGATGATTTGTAAGCTTTGTTTTTTCTTTGGAGGACTGTCTTGTTATCTCTTCAATCATAATCAACTGCTACTCGATAACATTGAAGAATTCCACTACGCGAAAGAGTAAAGATCTTAATGTAAATAGCCATGTACCATGTGTTTTAAAGATATTATGGAACTTAAAGAAGCCAGGTTCGTGCTCGCGAAGAGGAGCTCAATATGATGTTTGAAGTTGGCTACTTGTTTCCAAACCGACACTTGAATGATTGAATGAATGAACTAAACTCAAAGCTGTGTTCGCCTAGAGGAAGCCACTGTTCTACCTTTACAAACTGTTTGGCGTTACAGGAGGAAGAAGTTTTCTCAATTAGTTACGATTTGGGGTTTTTGGTGTCATAAATATTGAATTGGGAGAAAACTGAACATTGAAACGCCGTGATCAAACCAAAATCAAATCAACCTCTTTGAAATCCAAATAGTAACAACGTACAATGCTTTAACGTTTTCAAAACAAGAAGATTTCGAGCTGTTGAATTATTGAGCCAAAAACGTGGTAAAATAGACTTGTAAATGGATAATTCCCAAAGTATATCGAAGGAAGTCGAAAACAGCCCCGATACAGTGGGCTCGTATCGGTCTAGCCGATGTAAACGAATGAGAAATATCTACTGTAACTTACTCAAAGCTTGGATTCGTCAAACTACGCCATTCGTTCTTCAAGAACTTACTTCCACAGCTTGGCAGTCGTACAGTTTTCTATTTTTTCGTTTCGTCATTGGGTTGAGCGCTCGTAGTTTTGGATGGATTTATTTGGTTTCCCAATTAACTAAAGTTATTACGCTAACACTGACGGACTGTTACAATCAAAGATCAAGTGCCTCTGTTTCGGAAACCGTACAGAAACGGAGCTGGGTTTGCTGTAGAGGTGTCAAGAATGCATTTCATCTTCTGGGGTCGATTGGAGTTTTGTTTTTTTGGCCTTTTATTTTCGCTCCTTGTTTGACGTGTTCGGTAGACGTCTCGAAGACTGTCATGATTCTTGCTTATAGTTTTCCAGTGCTTATGGTCTCTTGCTGTTGGGCAACTTTGGAACTTACGAAAAATACACCGGCCGAAGGCGATTCAAGTCAAGAAAAACACTTTACGAAATTGCTCCAAAGGTGCGTAAGACAGTGGGTGAAAATGTCTTCTGATAGCGTTTGATTTCGATGATAACAAGTATCTGTGTTCCGTTTTGTACCAAATGTATTTTTGCATAGGCTTCTATCCTTTCAGGTCTTTCGTCATTTCTAACTCTTGATCCTTGAGATGTCAACGAGATATAGCAACGCACGCGATTTTTATCTAATCAGACAAGAAATGAATTCAAAATCGTTAGTCATACACTCAGAAACATCGAAATCATAGTGCATTTTATTACGCGGTCCTGAAGGAGTGAAATTGGAACTGAGATTTTTCTATTTTTCGCTCTGGAAAAATGGGATTTAGGCCACTGGGAATGTGAGAAAAACAACAAAATAGGAATGGGCTGAGAAATGGGATGGGTATCCCCCCTGTTTTATCAGGAGAAGCACAAAGTCAAGAAAGCTTTTCCTAACAGCCTTCAAATGCGCTCTAGATGGTTCTTTGGTTTAATTTCTTGATTCATTAGAAAAATACTTTGGGGCTTTTAAAAATAAATGAGATTTCTTTCATTCTCTACTTTCGCTGTTTTTGGGTGGGTAGTTATTGTAATTCAAATTTGTTGGATTTGAATGACAATTTGTTGGATTTGAATGACAATTTGTTGGATTTGAATGGCAATATACTGTTTGATTTGAATGACAATTTGTTGGATTTGAATGACAATTTGTTGGATTTGAATGACAATAACTACCCCCCCAAAAAACAGAAGGCATTATGGGGTATGCGAAAATAGGGAATTCATAACTTTTCCCGAAAGGAGCTGGAAACTATGCATTGAAGACTAAAGAAAGGAAAGGAAGAAGATAAGTCGAATTGAACATTGAATTGTGTTATTATCAAGTTTGATGAAGTATTAGCGTGGGCCATGAAAAACGTCAGCAATATGCATTTTCATCTCGCTAGTCCTCCATTGTGGACACTAGTTCATTATATTCACTAATGCATCGTTCACCGCGAGTCTTTCTAACACGTTTTCCTTACGTAGTTGTACAATTCGTCATGGACGTCATACCAGACTTTGGTTTTGCATACAGCGAACTGTGGGAAATCCGCCATTATACGGATAAACTCGGCAGTAACTCCTTTATAGACATTTTGCATAAACCATAAGCTTAAGGAATTGGGAAAATATTTTGTCTTCACATGAAAGGCCATCAGTGAATCAGTAGATGTGCACAATTTCAAAGAATAACGATAAATCGTTGCAGAGTTATAAGCATTTAAAATGTGTCAAAAACATGAAAACGAAGTGGTTGGGCCTTGGCTGTTTTTCATACAACTCGTTCTGATTATTTATCACTGTAACTTACAAATTTTCCTTAATGAATAATATTACCATCCTCTTTTGAATGCTGCTGTTATGACTTTAGTAGCCAACTGCAAAGCAGTATTGCTTTATTTATTGCTTTTTACATAAGGGATGGTCATCCAATATACAACTGTCCTAATTACGAAAACATTCTGATTAGTTGATTCGCCGTGATAAATAAGAGAGTATACCACGGGTTATAGGGTGGTCACTTGCTCGCACGCGTCACGACTTCAAACAACTTTTTTCTCATGGGTTTCTTGCTAGTTTGTTGTTGCAAAAACAAATTTAAGATGGATATTCACCTCCGCGTCGTGAAACCGTGGTAAATAAGAAAATACCACCAGAAACCTTAAATAATTAGTCAAATATGTAGCACACAGATTTCAGTCAATTTTTCATGCGTAATTTCTTTTTCTTTTTTTTCAAAGCTTGAACATTCCTCTGTCTTCTTCGCCTTCTTAGGACTCTTTCCTCGTTGACTCTAAGATTAACTTTTTACCGTTTTCCAGGTTTACTCACAAATCAACGTTGGGGCTAGTGCTCCATCTAGTCACGTGGATGTTTTTAGCAAATAGCAAAGGAGAATACATCTTAGCTGAAAGTCAAGGCGCATTTGCGGTAAGGTAATTAATAGGAGTTTCTAACCTTTATTTCTCTCTCTCAACTAGTTATTTATTAATGTGTGGGCAGGTTCAAGCGTTTTCTTTGTGAACCTCCGAAACATTCCAGACTTCCTGACCACATTTTTGTATTACCTTTAATAGACCTCTTTGCTTTGCGCATAATATTTTCACATTCCAGATCACGTGTCATTCCCTTGGGTTTTATTTCTTTGTTTCGCCAAAACGCTTGAAGAGATACGCGTGAATTTGTATGAACTTAAAACAAAAAATCTTATTCCCAAGAGGATAACACGTGGTCTGAAATGGGAAAACATTATCCCCAAAGTAAAGAGGGCTATTATAAAACAGCAGGCGTGAAATATTTCTAATTAGCTATATAAAAATCAAGAGCGGATATAATCATGTTTTTTCAATATTTTTGTTGTTTCAGCACCAGACATTGTTTATTATAGCAGCGGGATTCTGCGCCACACTTTTGTACTACTTGGCTTCTTACAAAGCATCGAAAAGGACTCGAAAACGCGATAAAAACAAGGACAACATAGGACAACGAGAAATGGGTAAACAATTGAAAAACTTGTGCGTTTTTTGGCGTTAATCATTTGCGCATGTGATAGCAAAGTAAGAGTAAGCGAGATTTTTGCACTTGGAATTTTGAAGCCACGTTTATGTATTAAAGAGACTCTTCGATATACTAATTGAATTATGAAACATCGCGATAATAAATTTCTAAAATCGTTATATACATTAGAAAAACTAAGAACTATACATAAATACATACAAAAGTAAGACGACGTTTCGAAGTTGGATCTCGTCACTGTCAAGTCAAAAATGAAGCTGAGTGAATATAAAAAAAACATATATAACAATAAAAGAATACATAAAAACGAAAGTGGAATGTCACGTGTTGCTCTAACAAAGTCTGATTGTATGTTTAGACTCGCTGCCACGTCTCTGATATAAAGCATCTAGTTCAGTAATGTACAAAGATAAAATATCTTTTGTTATATAGAGTCGTCAAGTTCATTCGCTCAGTCACACGAGCAACTTACTCGTTAACCGTGTCCCTGTATCGCATTATAATCATATTGGTCGTTAGTGGAACACTATTAGACCTCTCCCCCTCCCCTCCCCCCCCCCCCCCCCCCCCCCTGGGTTAACCCGGGGAACCCGGGGGGGGGGGGGGGGGGTTATATAACAAAAAAGGCCCGAAAAAAAAAAAGGGCAAAATGGGGGGGGGAAGGAA
>JAAAQI020153420.1:0-10490 GCA_011800005.2 Stichodactyla mertensii | reverse complement strand
AGCTGTAACTTATTTTTACATCAGCTCAATTTTCATTATTCTTTTCGGTTGAATATACCGCATAACCCCTGGCCCAATTCCCAAGTTTCTCAAAGCCGGCTTTGAAATCCAGGGAAGATTTCGCATGAGCATTAGCTACCTCACTTGGAGTTTCGGTGAAATCGTACCTTGTGGGAGGGTCATTGAATATAGTAAATCCTGCTAATTAAATATGCAGAGGGGATATACATTAGTATGCAAGGGACATATGTCATATCCCCTTGCATACTAATGTGTATTCCCTGAATATTTAATTAGCAGGATTTTCTGTATGGCCATATGGGTCAGTGTACAGCACACCATAGTGGTGTTACTATATTCAATGACCCTGCCCCCAGGTACGATTTCACCGAAACTTCGAGTGAGGTAGCTAATGCTCATGCGATAGCCCATGTGGGACTCAGTTACTACGCATGCTCAAGACACAATATGAGTGTAAAACCCCAGATAGCAAACTCGCGCTTGGTTTTGGTACATTATATTAACGTTAAGATGTGATTAGAAATAAATCGCTTTTTCTAAAGTATTTTGGACAATTGGAGAATATTTTCTTATTTTTCTTAAGCTTGCAAGGAGTAATGCATTCATTGTTTTGAAATCATTTTTCAGCGTTTATAGCACAAAAGAAGGCATAGCTTTATTGTCCCTAATTACGTTTGTTATTATTCGTTTGTTAAGCCAGTTATCGGCCTTCAACTCGTTTTATATGATATATTCACCGAGGGCGTAGCTCTCGGTGAATATATCACATAACCCCTCGCTTCAGGCTGATAACCCCCCCTCCCATAATTTAAGGTAGCTCAGAACCCTTGCTCCTCGCTAGTGCGCCATCATGCTCGTGCACATCTTTTAGAGAAAAATTGCACGATGCTGCAGGCTAAGCATCAATCATTTCTTTACTATTGAAATCCCATGGTCCGCACTATAGTTATGGAAAGAGCTTGTAGAGAAGTGTTCTACAGTCTCATCGTACACAGGTTTACTGAACGCATCTATAATTGATGAATGGTTTGGGATAAGAACAGACTGACAACGCAGAGACCTTTAAAAAATGCAATGGTTGCACAAAATTCTTGCAGAAAAGTAGGAGAAATGAAACAGAAAAAGTACAATCAAACCAATTTGAATTAGATAAAGTTCGATGTGAAGTAGAGGAGTGGCGACAAAATTACAACTCGAATTGGCAATTGAAAAGGAGAAACTATATGATGGAATGAGTTTTTCCTCGCCTGTTCGCCATTTTGTTTTTCCCTTTGTTTTGTTATGTCGCTATCCGATTAGTGCGGGCTCAAATGTCCGATATTTCTGGCGATGAGAACGCTTTTGCATAACCCTTGAATTAGAATTTTAATATGCTATTGGAATGAAAGGCCCAGTTCAAACAGCTCACTAGGTCCAGTAGAAACAAAATATTTGACTAATTTCCATTAGATTCAATGCGGGAAAAGCTCGACGTCTGGACTGGGCCTAAGTGAAACTGAACATGCTCATGGCTAATCCAGTCCCGAGGCTCGTTTCTTTAGACCGGTCGGCTCGCGGGGAAAAACGAGTCCAGAAGAACGAGTATGTGCTGTGGCACTATAAACTCTTGATTGGACTGTCTAATTTTGCTCCTAACCAATAAGGTTGTGATAACTACCTTGATCACTGACACAGATGCCTATTAAGCTACAGCATTCTACCTTGAACCATCAGTCTTCTTGGACGTCTAACAAGAACAACTTACTGCAACTTTGAGAGAACTTTTAAAGCAACTTTGACAAAACTAATAATTATGAGCGGGAAACGATACGGCACATTTGGAATCCGTACAGTAGCTGTACCATAACTTACCCATGGTAACCGTAACTATGCACTGTAATAAATGATGATGACAGGTGAAGATGATGATGATTACAATAATAGTAATGATGGTGATGATAATGGTGATGATGATGATATATCTGCGAAATTTAATAAAAAGAGCCTACGAACAATGTCATCATTTTGGTAGAGGATTTTAATTATTTTCGTAATTTCAGTGATCAGCCACCCCCTTAAGAAATCCTGGATCCAAACATTCCTGCTAAAAAAAACAGCGAGAAAATATAAGTTGGTTCTCTTATTAGGCCAGGAGAAGCTTCTATTTCATGCGAAGACGTCAAACAGCCACATTCACTTCTTTAATTTTCACTTAAATCAAAAGACAAAATATACATTTTGTACTGACTTGGAAGAGGTTCCAGCTGCCTCGCACCGGGAACTAATTTGATTACTTAGCTTCAAATTCGTTCAAAGCTTCACAACTTGAGTTAAAAAATGATGTTTGCTTTTTTGAATTCAGCTATTAGACTTGCTCAATATGCAAGCTGTGTAAATAATATTGTATTTTAGCTTTTGGTATTATTGTTATAAAAGGAGTTTCAGTAAAATAGTCCTAGAAACGTCATTTTATTCAAAAAACGTTTTTGACATTTAATTTGTTTTCAGTAAAAAGAGAAAGCGTTGATGACTCTAGTTGTTTGATTTTCACGATATAATAAAATCGTTTGTAGCGATTCTGTTGTTTTTAAAAGTGGATCTTTAATGACGCTCTGGCAGTGAGCCAAGTTCAGGGAAGGTTAGCGTAGGGTAAGCCATGCTGTCGTTTCATTTGAATATAAGCTTGAACGAATCGCTTCCCGGGAACTCATCGTTCTCATTCCGAACACATCGACAAAAGATACCGTTATGGCTTATAAACGTACACGAAGGTCACAAAATACCATTCATATTTTGTTACGCTTTGATTCTGGTCTTGTCTGTGTTAGGCAACACTTCTATCATTGCTATCGTTGCGAGGAATCCATCGATGCAAAGTACGATTAACTATCTTATCGCCAACATGGCTGCCACGGACTTAGTCGCATCGACTTTGATCATATTACGTTATTTCGTATCGATAAACGAAAATTACATGGAATATAAAGTTTCTGGAACCCTTGGAGAGGTTTTTTGCAGACTTTTTCCTTTTATTCGGGATGTTTCATTATTTGTATCGATCTACAGCATGGTTGCCATCGCATTTGATCGGTTCTTTGCTGTAGTTTTTCCAATGAGAGCCACACCTCGCGTCCTACACGCTGGTGTCGTATTTCCCGCCATATGGCTCTTTGGCATAGGATTTTTCTCTGCACACTTATTCAAGTTTCGACTCAGAAGCATCCAAGGAATTACTTTCTGTACTTCTAAGTGGCCTGTCATTCTGGGAGGTAAAAAAGGAAGCGATGTGTTCCAGGCAGCTAAAATAGTCATCTTTTATGTATTTCCTTTAGTCACTGTCACGGTTTTGTACTCCATTATTGCAACAAAGATGAAACGCCAAACCGTCCCAGGGCAACCTTCAGCGATAGCCGAAAACAGAAGACGAAAACTCAGCAAAAGTGTCATGAAGATTGCTATAACAGTTGTACTCTCTTTTTGTATTTGTTGGTCACCACGTTATGTTTTCAGAACTGTGCGAATGTTTATTTGGAAAGGCAAAATACCAAAAAGTCTTGTCTCTTACTATGCTCTCTTACAAAACATTTTCGTTTTGATATCTCAAATCACCTGTGTGATTCATCCGTACATGTGTTTTGCTTTTACCTCGAACTTTAGAAAATGCATCAAGAAACTTTTTCCATTCTTGTTTTTTCGCCGAAGAGTCTTACCTGAAGATCAGCAGTTCCCGCTTGAATAAAACGATATCACGTGACATTTTCCCGCCTTGATTGCTGAAATATTAAGGCACCATCATTGAAACAAAGACACATCTTCGGTTCGCGAAAAATCCCCTAATTCCATACCAGGAAATCTGTACTTACCATATTTGGATTTCAAATAATTTTTTCTTACGAAAAAAATGATTTTCTCCGACTTTCTTCAAACTTTCTTCAGGAAGAAGAAGAAGAAGAAGGAAGAAGATCTATTTGCGAGCTTTTTACCTCAGAGCAGCAAAAGACCAAAATTAGGTTTCCTTTCTTTTTTTTAAATCTTTTTCTTTTTCTTTTCCTTTTCCTTTTTCCTTTTTGTTGTTGTTGTTGTTTTTCGTTTTCATGATCATGAGTTGGGTGGGAGATGGCGGTTTTCAGTCACAAGATTTTAATAATTATTCCTGTGGTTCAACACATGCGGACTATGTACTAGTGTGCGCACATCATTCAGCAGTGTGCAAGTACATTTAGTAATTAAAGCAGAAGGGAGCTCTTTTACATAAAAGTTAAAATGAAAAATTTAAATTGTATTTTATCTATATTCTGCACATTATAATTCCGAGTTGTGTGCCAAATTTTAATGAATACTAATAAAGGAAATAAAAGGAATTCTGTTTAGTGTATTTATCACACACCGACGCAGCATATAATAGTTGTTTCTCGCTAGTTTTCATTAATTACCGAAAAACAAACTTCCCCTACCATTCCCGCACGGGTATTTTTTAGCCTGCATGAGCTTCTCAGTGCTGACCAGGAGGAACGAAAGCTCCGGGAACGCGATTGGAGACCTTTTTGTTGCGTGCTTATCTTCTCCCATTTCACACACCTTTCGCTATGACGTCACATGAAAACCAAAACAAACGAACAAACAAAAAACCCAGAAAAATCAAGTAAAAACTACTAGAGCATTTTTAAAGGCGCGATTTCCCTATGATCTTTTGATCGTTTTTATGTAGAAGTGGGCTCCCTGTGGTTTTTGAATCGACACTTGAGTGAACAACTATGATGATTTGATGATTTATGATTTATATAGCGTCTTTTCTATACGGATATAATCAAAGGCGCTTTACAATGATTAATGTGAATTCAGATTGCTTGCGCAATTTACAATCTTTAGACTGCGTTAGAATACAAGACCAGACTGCTGAACCGGGAGACAATCCCCTACTCTTATGCGAATAGTTCAACAGGTTCTTTAATGTCCCCCATATACAGGTTAAGGAAGGGATGGGAGACAGGGCCTACGGTTTTAAAGTCCTTATCCGAGAAGACTTGAAGGTCTAACCATTTGCACGCAAAACATTGTCTTGAAAAAAATTTCTCGCGTGTTTTTTTAGATAATTCACAGATAAAATATCCCTCTGGTTAAGAATTTTGGACTTTTCTGAGATGAATAGACCTAATTTGCTTGGGCGTAATGTTCTTCCAATTCAGACCTCTTGGGAATACGATTCTTTGTTCGAGGTTTATCCATATTAATGTATCTTCTCAAGCGTTACCATTAAACAAAGGAAAAAGTTCCAAAGGAATGACACGTGACCTGTATTGGGAAAACAAATACGCCCAAGCGAATAAGGTCTATTGGATTCAATTGTCAATAGTTTTCAGGTAGAGTGCTTGAAAATATGGTCGGCCACGAAAAACCACAACGGACTAGTACTGTGATTGGCTAATTAGAACACTTAATGCCGCCTGCGCTTAATTGGATATGACGTCAAGGCCCTTCAGTTGGATGAAGGATTATCGAACGTATCTGACACGAAATTAAGAATTTTAAAAGATAAAACAGAGTGTTTGACCGACTGAACTGATAGCAGTTAATTGCGGTATCGCAAGCCTGTCAGTAAGATATCAATAATAGTCATTAATTTCTAAAATGTGGGACGTCACGCCGCTCGGTCAGCCTTTAATCTTAGTTTATATTTCGATTTGTTTCGCATGTTGTCTTCTTTGTGACTTTCATTTTTAGTATAATAAAGAGCAATTACGTTAAAAGGTATACGTGAGAACAACCGCATGAGTGGGAACTTACAGCACGTACACGGTACAGTATGCAGTAACACTGAAATGGCTTCCCATAAGAATGGTTATCGTATTAGTAGGAAACGTACGGTACTGACTTACAGCACGTACACGGTACGGTATGCAGTGACACTGAAATGGCTTCCCATAAGAATGGTTATCGTATGAGTGGGAAACGTACGGTACTGACTTACAGCACGTACGCGGTACGGTATGCAGTGACACTGAAATGGCTGCTTCTCTTTGTTTACGTGGAACTCATCCAATCACAGTGCTTAAAAAAAAAACTCACTAAAATTCATTAGGGTGTCCAGCCAATAGCGTGTACCAATCGGTACCACGTGATGGCATCTTTATACCACGTTAATTACTGATAACCAGTAAATTAAGCACAGCACGACTGCAATATAGCTACGAATTCGCCGTGGCGTTTCCCGCTCTGACATATGAAAGCAGTTTGCATCTCAGTGCTTTTCGATTGGTTAAACCAGAATTGAAGCCATTTAAATGTCACTGACCACAGACAGGACAAAAACCACGCCAGAAGACCGGTGGCCGTAAACAGATAGGAATCTTGGTCATTCTCTCTGTTCGCTGAAAATAGAACACACTCCCACAACATTCCCCACTTTGTCAGGCTACGCCCTGGATGCTTCTTGTCTATTATAAGGAAGACATAACTATTGTTTCTTTTATTCAGTTTTTCGTAATACAAACCTCGAAATATTCAAGAGTCAATGGACCTTTTTACTTTGGGCATAACTAGTCTTCCCATTTCAGACCACATGTCATCCTCTTGGGAATAAGATTCTTTGTTTGAGATTCATACATATTAACTTGTCTTCTCAAGTGTTTCTGAGAAACAAAAAATAAAACTCAAGGGAATGACACGTGATCTGAAATGGGTAAAGCGATAGACCTTTACAACATATACATGAAAACGAGGCCTAAGGGCCTAGATTTCATGTAAAATAAATTAAAAGACTGCGATTATGACAGACAGTGAAGACAAAGTTCCTCTACAAGATATCTCTGGGTCAAAACTTTCAGATTTTCAGCAAACAGTCCATGGAAACCTTGATGGTACTGCAGCGGGCTTTAGAATGTCGTATTACTGCGATTTTTATAATTACGTGGACAACAAAGTTCAAATATCAATGTGCAAAACGGTGTTTTTGCTGCCGTCAGTCAAGAATTTAAAAGGCACCGACTGATTATCATTGATTGACGGCAGTAAAAACACCGTTTTGAACATTGATATTTGAACTTCGTTGTCCGCGTAATTATTAAAATCGCAGTAAGCCAGTAAGGCTGTGTTTATAATCCTAATCTGAAGAAAAGTGCATGGAAAGTCAAATAATATTAATATCACAGTACAGCTGTACGGAATTTGTGAGATGAAAAGACATTGCTAGTCAACTTCGCCTCTATTTTTGATTCTATCGGCCCTAGGCGTCATTTTCATGCTTACGTCGTAAAGATCCTGGAAAAAGAAAGAGTTTCCTTCCCCTCTACCTGCATGAAACATTTGAGTTGCATTTCATCATGGATTAATGATGTCATTGTGCTTAAGAAGTATAAAAATGGTTTTTCATTTAATTGAGGGGAAGGGTTATTGATACATGCCACCTTCTCACACAGTTGTTCTCTATTAAGTTAACTATGCTTTCCATAATCAGATGCGTAAGCAATGCTGTGATCTAAGCTCGTCTCTAGTCTGTTCACTCCATGCACCTGATCTCGGCCTGCTGGTATTTGAAACAAGACTATCATAACTGATCGAAGTCCTCGCTTCATGGCCTCGTCTGTCTACATCATATAATCCGTTTTACAGTCAACGTCATTTACGTTGTCCACCGAAAAGACATTTATTGTTTTATTCGTTTAAAGCGATAAAAATTGAAATTTAAACTGTAGTATTATTAACAGTTGACATAGCCTCCTTCGCAGACGTTCTTAGTGTCGGTCCGCCAGCTCCCCTCCCCTGGACCGGCACTAAGAACGTCTGCGAAGGAGGCTACAGTTGACAGGGAATAATAAATATAAACTCTACTAGATGATTTCCTTTAACAAGCATTTAGAGCGAGTTTTTAGGTATCATGTGATATTTCTTGTAGTCTATGTCAGTCTTTTTTTCGGTGGACAACGTTAATGGCATTAACTGTAAGTTGTTTTTACTTTACAAACGACTTACTTTTGCGCCAAATGTCGCGTAAAAATTACAGGCATTCATCAATAGCTCTTATGCAATGGGGAGAGGGCGGGGAATTCATCATTCACGTAGTGTTAAATTTAGCACTTTCCTCCCGGTCCCCGGAGAAAAAGCGTTAAATTCCCCGTATCCTCGTGCCTTTACGCTGTTCGGTTTTGCGCGTTAAATCCCCGGTCTCGCCGCGTTAATTCTCCACCCTCTCCTGTGGGTCGGAGGGTTTCAATTTGACTAGCTACCTAATATGGGTGGCATGGGTGGCATAGCGGTAAAACGTTCGCCTCTCACCACTGTGGTCCAACGGGCCAGGTCGCTGGTTCAAGCCCTGTGGATACCACATGTGAGTAGAGTTTGCTAGATGTGTTGTTCTCTCCCTTGCCACGAGGGTTTTTCTCCGGGTTCTCCGGTTTTCCTCCCTCCGTAAAAATCAACGCGTGAGCTGAGAGTTGTATGCTTAAAATAGTCAATGAAGTGGTAGTGTGTGTGAGTGGATAGTGCCCCCAATTAAAGCGAAAGCGCTAGAACGACTAGGCACTTAGATAAAGAGATTTATTTATTTATTTATTCTCTTATAAAAATGGAAATGCCATCAATTATGCATCGAACCGTTCATTTGAAAGCGGAATTTCTGAATCCTCGTACATGTAATTGTAATTAATTAATCTCTATAAATATTTAATGATTATAATTTATAAACCGTAGCTCAATTGAGGAGCCAAAAGTTCATACTCGAGACTGAGAGTGTTCCATGTTTTTCGATTAATTAGAGGTAAGATTAAGAGTTTTTTCACAGCATGTATCCTGAAATTTGAGGCGAGCGCCAGCTGCAGTGTCATAGGGCAACAACCTTCGAGATCTTTAGAAAACTACTTATGTCTTAATTTCGTGTTGTTCCCACGGCCAACGGATGTCCTTGAGACAATCACCTTGTATCTAAGATGACGACTGCAAATCACATTCCAAGGGCGTCGACACACGTCAATCAAGCCCCATCTCCATGACAATCCACGGTTCACTTAATATGCAAATTTCTTAAACTGAAATCTACACACCGTGGTCGAGTGTTCGATTCGTTGAGGTTTCAAGTCTAGTAATTAGTAATGTTCAAAACATCAGGATGGTATGGTTATCGGTGGAAAGATAGATGAGTTTGTGAGTGCGTAAAGGAAAAAAAGATGACTTTCATCGCGCTGGACCAGGATGTTCTTCATCAAGACGGTAAGAAAAAATAACTTCAACTCCCTCTAACTCAAAACCTAGTTTATTATTACTACTTATAAAAAGCATACAATAAACTAGTTCAACTCTTATCTCCATTACGAGAGATTGACTCTCATTATTAATTTATAAGAAATACTGAAAAAGGTTTCAGCGCTTCTCTGTCTTGTAGGTTCATTTTTCTTCAGTCAGTTAAACGGAAATCGGACTACAGGAACTACTGCCACTAATTTGAGTCTGAACATGACCACGTTTCAAGAACTTTTCTTTCCCTAATCCTAAACAAATAAATACGTCAGAATTTAAATGACAAGATTCTTAGTTCTAAACTTCATATACAATTTGATAATCGAAAATGTTTTAGCGTTTAAATTGTTCGGAAGGCTTCAAACTCCTTAGGTGTAACCGATAATGTTTATGAAATCAATCGAAGTTTTTGGCGCTTTTTTTTTTTGAAATCTACAAGATGACAGCGAAGTGGCTTCTCCGATTCTCATTTGATTTTAAAAACAGTGGTAAAAACATGAAAAACCCTTGTTTGTTTATTGAAAGCGGATCAAGTTCAGTTTGCCGAAACTTTAAATTCTAGCTCGTTTTTTTCCGCGTCTTTGAGCATCAACTAGACTATTTAAATTTAAAATCCAATTCTGTATAATCAGGGACAGGTCATTATCCATGTAGAGGAAAAACGTTATATGGGGTGTAACAAATTCGGTATCTTAATAACAAAAGAAACTACTGTTTTATGCATCATGCATTCTATAAATAGTTCTAGAGAAGTTTTCGTACGAGTGGAAAACGTACGCGTACGCCGTACTGTAGAGTGGTTTTATTTAACCCCTGAAAGAAAGATGACTGTTTACTTTGTACTAGTTAATAAAGAACAAAATTTAACAATGGGTTAACAGTTTACCACTACTAATTATTCTCGGGTTTGATAAAATCATTCTACTGGCTTACAGCACGTACACAGCACGGTATATACAGTAACACTGAAATGGCTTCCCATTGTTTTCAGATGAGCGCGTTTTTTTCCGTTAGGTAAAGTACGGTACTGCTACGGTACGGCTTGGAAGTCGCCTCATCGTTTCTCACTTACACGAAATCCGCTCTAAGAGCTAAATATGAAGTGGCGGGGTATTCTAAACAGAGAATAATACATGGGCGCGCGGAGATAAGGAATCTATCTTCGAGTGTTCAATTTGATATGAATGAGATATCAAATTTGAAAACGAGAAGATAAATTCCATATCTCCAAGCGTCCATGTATTTTTCTGTTTATTATATAA
>JAAAQI020153409.1:0-10492 GCA_011800005.2 Stichodactyla mertensii | reverse complement strand
ATAAAGGCAAGTCATTAATGTAAATCAGGAACAGTAATGGTCCTAGAACCGTGCCTTGGGGGACTCCCGATGTCACAAAACACTGATTTGATAAAACACCTTCCAAGTTCAACCCTTGTCTAGGAAGTAGGCAAAATTACTTGGCAATCAGAGTTAGGCAAAAGAAGTAATGGCTGTTTAAAGTTGAGCGGTTGAGGCGGTCAGAAATTTAAACTTTTTGTTGGGATATAAATAAAAAATACATTTGGAAAACTGGATTAAATTTGTTGTTTTATTTTATGCTACTCCATGGCATTACATATACATGTATATAATCTTCATAATTTTAAATAGTTATAATTGAATTAACCACATTTGATGCGTGTGCACACTATTTGCCGCGTTAACAGTTACGTTTTCTATTCATGGTATCATGGTGTGTTTTCTCTATCAGTGTAAGTACGGTAACGTCGTGCTTTTATATCAATTGATAATTCATTCTTGATATCAACTATTTTGCCTCCAATCACGAACCCTCTAATACTGCCCTGAAAACTCGGCCAATCACTTCTTTTTATCATGGTCACGTGAGTTGTTAATCCACCTGAAAGCGATGACATCACATTAAGAAGTCCAACTAGCACAGAGAGAAAAAAAAAGATACTATGAATACTACCTACCAACGAGGATTTCACCCGGGTTGAAGCGCAAGAAAAACCTTTCGATTAACTTCTTTCGTGCAGCGTTATCATCGATTTTGAGAACTAACGTGGATAAAGTCCTATACAAAAACCAGGAAGATAAAAGATGAATACAAGACAGTTGAGTGTTTCAAGGGGATATCAAAGTATACCTTTGAATCAAGACTTTGTGCCATGAACCATCATCCACACGAGTTCCTGATTTAATTGTTATTCCTTGGAAGTTCTCTCTTTTAATTCTGTAAAGAAAGATGGACATATCTTAGTGATATTAGTACCTAGATATGCTTTACATGTACATGCACACATTTTAAGAATGTTCCTCATTTGATTGTCTTACACCTAAGACCGGGAGTTGCGCTACGGAAACCCAGTGATAGGAAGGAGAAGACTTAGCCTGACGGCTGGAGGGCGCATTTACTGAAAAGAACTTTCAAAACCCGTAAGACCAACAATAGGGCCGCTCCAGCTGAGCGAACAACTAGCTGCGCAACGCATTGTTGGACAAAACCTCCAGCCCTCACTCTGTTTTCAAAATCATTTCTCACGTGGTTTTTGGATAACACAAAGATAAAATTTCACTCTGTTTAATAGTTTTGGTCTTTTCTAGGACTAAAAATACATCGGATTAAATTTCCAATTGTTTTCAGGTTGAAAACAGTGCTTGAACATAGGGCCGGCCATGAAAAATCCCAACGTACTGTGATTGGTTTGAAAAATTATTTCTGCTCGGTAAGCTGTGCGCGCATCTTGTTTGCAGTGTCGTTGATTTGCTATAGACTGACTAGACTTTACGCTGCAGTGCGCCATCACTGAACCAATACAACATAAAATAGCTTACCTAACTTGAAGGAAGCCATCGATCAAACCAACCAAAATAGAACTGCTGTTTACAATTTTGGGCTATTTGAAAAGACATTAACAGTAACTGTTAAGTTATGAAAGGCCGATCAGCTCAAAAGGTCAACGGCAACAAACACGGCGTTTATGAATTCAAACAATATTCCACTACTGGCCGCTACTGGTCATGGTGACTTTGACCCAATCGTGCATTCGCTACAAATGCCGCATACAGTAAGTAACTGCGCAGGCACATTACCTGATGAACGAAGAATATCATCCCGTTTCCTGTTAGCGTTTTGATATCCATCCTAATGTTTGTACTAAACCCAGAAATCCTAGAAAATTAAATTAAGGACGCCGCCTTAAAATACCATTTCAAGTGTTAAAGGTTTTTCTAAACCTTGTAGAATGAGGAGACCTTTTACCTTTTTGTAAATTTTTTCTTTGCAATTATGGCGAAGGATTGTCCATTAAACCAGTGGCTATGAGTGGAGACGGCTAGAAGCAAACGTCAACGGAAATCTCAACAAATACAACCTTTAGCGAATGGAAATCAAAGTTTCAAGTACCTTTTTCACAGAACATGCCTGTATACCCAACAGCACACTGACATCTAAAGCCGTCCATGGTAGCGTGACATATTCCGTTGTTCAGACACATGGAGTGTGTGACACACACGTGATCACAGTTATGAACATTCACACCAGAAAGAGGTGAAGACAAAACGCAAGCTTTCGAATTCACGGTTATCTACAAGAGTATGAAAGAAAAAAAAAAAGTGAGAGAGAGAGGCGTGAATTACGGTCTAAAAGATTCGATGGAGTGTATACTAGATATACAATGCTTAAGAGTGGGATATTCCATGGTGTGCCACGAGAAAGCATTGTATAACTATTTTATCCCACACCATAGAAAATACAAATGCATGATGGGAAGGAAGAGTGGAATATCAACGAATATACAACGGCTTTCCTGCATTCTGATTGGCTGGATTTTCTATGGTGTGGGATAAATAAATATATATCATGAAAGTAATTTAAATAACCTTTTGTATACAACCAACAAATCCTGTTGTCATGCCAACAGCTAGTGCCTGTTTCTTGTAGTCTTTCATGCCTCCGATATATAAATCATCATTGAAAGAAATATGGCGAAAAGCCCCTGGAGACTTCCCCAAGACAGGCAGCTCATCATCCACAACTAATTTGCCATTGTTTCCAGCTCTTGAAAGTGTAATTGTGTGCCACTTGTTAACACTTACAGGAAACTTGCTTCTGAAAGAAATGGACAGGTTCAGTCATCGTTAGTCTAGTTAGCCGCTGTCCCACATCGTTTTTGAGTTAATTGCTTATTTATCAATATCAAACAGCAATTCATGGTTCCGAAACTCCATAGTTACTGTTGCTATGTCCCACAAGCCAAACGAAGTCTGCTAGAAAACTGTACACCTGAGATTCTGATCACAAACAGATTTGTACATTTTGCTGGGATTTTTAACAGTCTACAGAAATATGAGAATCAAATTCAAGTAATGCAAGAAACCTTTGTGAAAACAGTCAGTTTATGATGGTGTTTGTGGGACAAGATGTATTCCTCTGGGAAAACCAGTGCTACAGTGATTGGTTGGCTATTGTTTGAGCCGGAACCATAAATTACTGAAACTCCTACTCCATATGCACTTGTAGCAGACACGCAGATCAAGTACGAACCCATACACCCCTGTCCTCACAGACGCACTCACCGTATCAAGGCTGCACCAGAACCACAGTTGAACACAAACTCTACTTTTCCCTCCCTCAATGATAACGAAACAAAGTCCCCTTTGCCATTGTATTGTCCGTTATATAAGATCAATCCTGAGGGTTTCTTTGGTTTCAGTACGAGGCGGATGGTAAACGACTTCTTTGATTCTTTTCCAAGGGAGGGGTAGGAGAGGTAACTACGACCAGTGAACGATGGCAACTTTATCTTAAGACCTACAACATTAGATGAAGCAAAATATTTTCAATATTTTTATCATAAATCCGTGAACATAATGAGATTTTCTGTAAAATACGCAACCAACCTTTATCACAAAACATTCCAGTATATCCAACGGAACATTCACATTGAAAGTTCTCCATCTCGGCGTGACAGATACCACCGTTAAGGCATATAGATTGCGTTACGCATGCGTGATCACAGTTATCAACATTGATTCCAGAAAGAGGCGATGTGAGATCCAGCTCCACAAGATTGATAGTGATCTTTAAACGAAAAATTGGTTAAAAGTTGCTTCGTAACCATCTGTATAGAGAAATGAATAATGCTACCTTTTGAATGCATCCTGAAAAACCAGATTTCATGTCGACCTCATATGGCTGTTGTTTGTAGTCTTTCATTCCACCAAGAAAAAGATTTTGCCTTAAACTTAAATGATGTAGACGACCTTTCGATTTACCAAACACAGGCAACCCATCATCCAATGTCAAACTTCCCTCGGCACCATTTCTCCAAATCGTAATGGTGTGCCAGTGATCCACGATAACTGCCTTTTCACTCCTGTATTAAATTGAACAGTTAGTACAGGCACCACTAGAGGAGAACGTACAGGAAACACCCCAATTTACCAATAATTTATAGAAAGTTCAAGCTACTTTCACCTTATCATAGCAGGCCCTGAGCCACAGTCAAATAGGAATTCAACATTTCCTTCTCTTAAAGAAAGAGAAAAAAAGTCTCCTTGGCCACTCGTGAGATCAGCGTTGAACATGATCAGCCCTGTGTCTGACTTCGGCTTCAACACCAGTCTTATTGTGAATGACTTTGAAGCAACATCTCCAAGGGAGGGGTAAGTTACGTAAGAATTGCCACTAAATGATGGAATTTGTAATGATATCTCTGTAACAGGAAAATGTCAAGCAGTCAGATCTATTTAATCTATAGTTTTAACTTAAGATCGAGTAACCTTGAAAAGTAATGGAAGTAAAAAATCCGAATCACATCAAATAAAAACTAAATGATTACCGCGCTCACAATACTGTCCAGCGGTACCTAACGGGCATGCACATACGGGTTCGCCTTTATTTGAGAAATGACAAGAAGCTTGGCCTTGACATTTACATTCTTGTAAAGAATTACTGCATTCATCTGCAAAAAGCGAAAAAGGTCAAAGAAAAGTCATCTTTATAATAATACATGATACCCAGTGACGGGTAATTTCTCACTTATACATGAGCCCCTGACTCGGGAGAATTGGGCAACCACTCCCCACGTTATCGAAGTAAAATAAATTACCTTTACCGCTTTATATACCACTCCCTGGCTGGGGAGAATTGGGTAACCACTCCCCGCGTTATCGAAGTAAAATGAATTACCTTCAACTTTTTTACCTACCTGCTGGCTGCTAAAACTCACCTATTTTGTGTGACTTTATCATATCTCCACCAGGAAATCTCAAATCTATTTTTTCCCCATCAACAACAAAGCTTTTAATGCATCCTTTGAATCCATGGCTGTAAGGTATATTTTCCAAGGGAAGCCAGGCACTCGGTAAACCCCCGAGGTATAGGGGTGTATTCAAATCCATTTGCTTTTGTTTCTGACTTGTAGATCCTCTTATTAGCTGACCATAGTCAAGCGTAAGGTATCCGTGCCACAGGTCACGAAAGACAACCACCTTGTGCCATGCGCCAAGGGTGATATTTTCAGTTGTTTTCAATATTGCTGTATCATCGCCATTACTAAATCTTTACAAATAGAAGAAGAAGGGTGTATTCAATACGTATACTAGTTATTCTAACATTTCCATCCACCGTTGACACCAAATTCATGTTCAGTTGCCTCAATAATTGTTTTTTGGTTTATTAACATTGGCGAAATGATATTTTTTAAACAAAATTAAAGTTACCTCAACACCAGTTTTCCTTTTCTTAGTCCAAGGGCAAAAAAGTCTTTCCACTCACTTGCACGTCCACCACTGTAGAGCAACAATCCTTCTTCACTTTTTGCTTTGAAAGTTAGTGACAGCTCGAATGATCTCCGTGCAGAGGAAGAAAGCTTGGGTAAGACCATATAGGAATCTCCACGAAAAAGAGGTTGTCCTATTGCGAAGTGAATGGGCGCCATTCCTGCTGCAATTGTTGATGTGGTGACCAAAGGATCACATTCCATGTCTTCATTGTCACATAACAATGGTTTTGTTCTTACGTGTTTTGAGTTTTTCCCCCCACTTCCGTCAACGCCTGAAAAAGTTTGCGTTTTGTTTTAGATAGTCATTGTAATATCATCGTATGTTGATTCATATTGCAGAGGAGATTTGACATGTCATAGGTTTATGTTACTATTATTTATGCTTATTCTTCTTCCCAGCTGCAGGTATTAATGTAACGACTACAGAAAGTAGGTGGGAAAAAAAAGCAGTCCTGATCGTCCTAAGGTTTTGTGTCCAAGTTACTTTCATGTTTAGTACGACTAACTAAAACGATCCCCTTATAAGAATCAAAAGCTAAATTGAGATCTCTGTTTGACACCTATTGATTTAATATATTAAACAAACAAGATATATCACTTCAGTGATACTACAATTACCGTGTAAATAATGAAATTAGTATTACGACACCACCTTATTATAACAAGAACAGAAAACATTTGGACTATGAAAGTAATAATGTCATCAATATCTAAGTAGAACTTGATTTGAAATGCACTTCTTCGAAAGCTATAGTTAGAAAACTCTCACTAAATATGTTTATATTGAATCCGGCCGCAGCGACTAAAATCTTCTTACATTACAAGGATCAATTTGCAAGCAGGGACAGAAATAGAATGAACGTTATTTACCACTCACCATGGCCAGCCCTCGTTGATTTCAGCTGAAATAGTAACAACCACACTAAAGCAAGAAACATAGAAGACGTACAAACGGATTTCATCATTGATCAGCGTTTGCTGGATGGTCTTTAAAGAATCTTCTGATCAACGTCCGTAAAAATCGTCAGAAAAAAGGTAGTGATCTACACTCCGATATCTTGTTTGATGTAAAGACTATTTGGAACATAGGAGTGAGAAGAACCTTGCGCGAATAACTGTTGTGAAGAACAAAGTTAATTAGGCAATACTGCCGGCATCAATTGAACTTACTTATTACTTGTGTCAAAAGAAACAAACAAAAGTAACTTCTAAAATTAAAATATTGGCGTTACGTCGAGCCCTTGGGAATTCTTAGAGTGATGGCGTTTGTTTCAGGTCAAGCGCGGCCAGCAGACCTACTCTAGTAGCGGTCAGTAATGTGGGTAAGCCGTTCACATCAAATCATGTTAAAAATACCACAGAAATACGAAGGTCAACAAGCAGTCTTAAGTAAACTGTTGAAAGAACGACCTCTCTCCTAAATTGATCATTTTGATCACTTTTCTCAACAAGCAAGAGTAGTGCTTTGGTTATCAAACTCTTCTGGCTAATACGTCTAGGATTTTAGACTAGGTTTTATAATCTTCATTGTTATAGTACCATGGCATTGTTGACAATGATCCCGCCCCGCCGCCTGCCAGTCTGATTGTCGTTTCTGAACTTTTGTGTTTTTGCTCGAAAACGTTTAGAGAAAGTCAGTACATTTTCAACAACAAAAGACATGCTTAGACTTTACGTCTACTGTTTGCAATGTATTGTAGCCGCCCGTTAGTTAAGCATAATGGACATTTTCAACAAGCTAGAAAGTGCACAGCACACTTAAAATCCTCCTTTTATCACAGTAAAAGTTTATTTCGCAAAATCAAAAATTAGCAGCATGACCGGTAAGTAAAGTTGTCATTGAACCAAATGCGGATGGTAAATTTCGTTGCAAGTTTTAGGGGGGTAAAGGGCCACATTAATAGCAAATAGAGGGTGAAGACGGAAGAGACATCTGGCAAGAATTAATAACTTAAAGATTCATTTCTATCAGGCACATATTATAATATACATTAGACTTTCTGATATTTCCGTGAAGCAGTCCCTTGGTAAAAATAATACAGGTACTGCGAAGGACAAGATAAAGATAATATTATGACTGATATGCTGTTCATGGAAGGCCTATATATCGTGTTGATATACATGCCATCGGTTATCATACTACTGGGCAAAAACTTTTAATGATTAGGATAATATTTGTATAAATGGTCTTGTTTTCATATTCAATCAATTCAATCTAGGCTTGCCTACCTGCGCAAATGATTGGCAAGAAGATTACTAGGGTAAACATACAAAATAAGTTATCAAACACATTGATATTGGCTAGAATTGTTTTTAGAGCAATCCAAATGTTAAATCGCAAATGTTACAAGCGAAGTTCGGACTCTCTTTATAATTGAGGAATGGGAGTAAAAAAGTACAAAATCAGGTGATGTCCATGGAAATTTACTTACAAGTTAAATCAAAATATTCCACCACTAAAATTCTTCAAATCTATAACCAATTTTAAAAGTCGAATATCGAATATCTCGAAGGTTAATTATCTAAGCATTTTTTAACTCGTTGTCCCAGTCTTCTGATCCATTAATAACAACCGAATCGTCGAGCAAACTAGTGGCCTGATTACCATCGACATCTTTAGCTTCTAGCTCCGTAAGAAGCGCCGTGGCTTCCGCTAAAGTGTCAGCAGCACTAGAAGTTCGCTGAAATGTCCTACTCGTCGAATATTCGTTGGATATTGTTGACTGTGGAGTCCAGTAATATTCATTCATTTTGGTTTTCAGCCAGTGAACAGCCCACTGCCAGCGAGTTGAATTCTGTAGCAAGTAATCCTTAGCCAGTGGACAGCGATGCGCAAGATGCACGAGAAACTTGATGCACTGGTATGCACGGCGACTGTCACCAAGATTGCTTGACTTGACTATTGCTTTTGGAGAAATTAAAATTTTGCATCATAATTCATATATTGATAAGCATTTCAGTCATACGAGCCTGGTGGATACAATTGAAAGAAAGAGTTACCTAGTATTCCATCGGAATCGTCAATGGCACTCTTGATGCGCACAAGTTGTAGGGGATCCCCTAACACCTGTTATGATCATGTACACATAACAAACAGTTAGAACACGGCATAAAGAGGCAGTTGGACGGAAAAAGATTACAAGTACTTACAAGTAAGCTAAGAAGTGTCGTGAACACGTTTTTCATGTCATTTGCAGGAACATTACCAAGTTGATTCTAAACGGAAAAAAACCAGAAATTTGTACGGTCGTACACCAAAAAATTAATCTGCTTTTTCTCCCTTCACAAACAACAACCAAGACCATCCTTGAATACATCATGTTGTATATATCTTCTAGCTCGCATAAAACAAATATTCTATTATTTAATTAGAAAAGACACCAGAATAGTTACTAAGGCTGAAAAAACAACTTTAAATAAGCACAGATTAAGGTGAAATATTTATGCAGTCCCACAACTCACTTTGGCTATAAAATGACCCAGTAGATGTGGGTATACATGCGTGGTATACATGCTATGGTAGCCTTCGACCTACCTTCAGATGCTTGATTACTTTAAACGAGAACTGCTCATTACACCAACTACAATGTACGAACATGTTAGTGATGTGTGGACTTGTATCGGCTACTTCACAAATAGCAGACGTTGCCTGTATAATAAACATCAAGTATTATAATCAGAGGCGCTAGAACGTGTTAGTAATGAGTGGACATTGCAGACGTTGCCTGTATAATAAACATCCCCATAAGAACCGCCTTAACTCAGACAGAACAGAGGACGGTACCTCTCTTATGTAACGATCAGCATTTATTCCAAATAAAGCATCATCTATTTCTTGAGGCATAGCAGTCAGTCTGTCGTCCTTAAAAGCATCTAAGAAAACAGGTCTAGCACTGTCAGTTTGTACTGTGACCCGTGACGATACGTCACAACTACAAACTAACGTAGAAATTGCGGCATAAAGACCAGTGAATTCTTGGGACTGAATAGAGCTCCAACGGCGGTTGTTACTCTGCAATAAAATCAACGATAACGATTAGAATCTAAATCAATATTTAGATACTGTAAGACTTCGGCTAACCAATGCCTACGATTACTATTAATACTTACATATTCTGATGACGATCCAACAAGAAAGCTGAGGAATCGCTTGAACGCTCCTCTGGCTAACAAATGTTCGCACGTCTTACTGTTCTGTATAAAAAGTGATTTAAACAGGCACATGAAAAATAACTCTCGGTCAGCATAAATTAGCGAATGAATCGTACCATATTCGCATATCTATTAAGGAGCCAAAAATAATCCGCACATGTTTTATGATGGTCGATAACCTCTCGGTTACACATGGCAAGAAGGGCTTCTATCAGTGAGTAAAATGGACCGGATCCCTGGAATAAAAGGTTATGATAGTCGATTAGTAATACCCTGATAAACTACTATTAACTATTAATAATAACTCAATATACTTACAACAGTGCCGTTATGATGTATGTAGTTCTCGAACGCCAAGCCAAGAATTCGTGAAAAAGAGGATCGTACCTCTTGTGAGGGAGCTTCCAAGAGGAATGGTCTATAACAGCCAATGAGAATGATAATAGTTTTCTACAGTCCATTGCGTATTTATCAGTATTATTGTACTGTAGACTTACTTGATGTAGCCTTTGCCTCTTTCTCCAGATAAGAACTGGACGAACCAGGTGCACGCTTCATTATTACCCTGTAACAAGTGTTCGATAACACTGCACCACTCCTCTGTCTGATTACTGCCAGCAAGAACCAATACAAAATAGAGACTGTGAAATCAGTTAACAAACAGCAGCAAATAATGCTTACTTGCTTACATATGAATATGTGAACCGCGTGGCACTGTGAAATACATGAACTAGAAATAATGGAAAGTTGTGCTTAGAAAGGAGGTTATTCCGGGTGAAAAACCCTTGGAATTCGGAAAAATTAATTTCCGACCTTGCTGGGATTCGAACCCACGACCTTCGGATTTGTACTACCGATGCTCTACC
>JAAAQI020153398.1:0-10495 GCA_011800005.2 Stichodactyla mertensii | reverse complement strand
AATAATGATAATAAAATGACTTTTGTCGGGCATATTGTTTATTTGCGCCCTTGTAGTGCCATTTGCGTCCCTCGCTATGCTTGGGCCGCAAATGACACTACGCGGGCGCAAATAAACAATATGCCCTCCAAAAGTCATTTTATTGTCCTATTCTTAACACTATTGGCTCACCTTGTAACTCCATTATCTCCATTCTCTCACCCTCAACATCTTTTCCCACAAATCTCATTCCCTTTTCTTCAAAATGAGAAACTAGAGATGGATTAACCTACAAAAAAGAATAAAGTTTAAATTGATATATAACTCAAAGGTGGAAAATTAAGAAAGATGAATGAGTATCCTACTCGTATTTTAAGTTTCCAGTTTAAGATTCCTTTACATACCTCATATCTGTGTCGGTGTCTTTCTTCAACATATTCAGCATTTTTGTACAGTTTTCCTGATAATAAATTGAACATCATAATATTAAATGAATGAAAAAACATGAATGAGACCTTTTGAAAGCAGAAGTATATAGCAGTGTTTGAGCCAGGCTGCACCATTGCACCAATCCCGCAATAAAATGTATTCTGTGAATGGTCTACTTGACGCCAAAGAAAAAGCCTTAAGGGACATTCTCAGCTAAAATGACCCTTTCCTGAAAATCCTGGCTCAAACACTGTATAGCAAATAAAGAAACGTACTTGCAATGCTGTCTTCTACATCACAGAAGACTGTGCGGCGTCGGCCTAAGCGCATGGTACCTCCCATCTGTCCTGGATTATGTTCTGGCATATCAATAACCTGAAAAATGCAGGGAAATAAAATGTAAAATAACTAGAGTGTGTAACCTTAATGACACTATCTCTAAAGAGAACTGTAGATACTGGGTTTGTGTTTTAACTGCATGAAAATGCAATGTGCTTTACTTACCACTGGATGTTTTGTGTCTGGGTCATTTTCTGTTGAATTTGCTTCTACAGTACAATGGATATATTTTTAGAATTTAATTATAACTCAATTGAAGTGAAAACTGCCTCTAGATTGTTTTAAAGTGCTAATAACCCTTCAGATATTCTCAGTATTGATTCTATATAGGGTCAGCTGTTTTAATGACCCCCCAAAATTTCATAGTTTGAGTGATGTATCTTGAAGTTACGTTAAGTTTTTTACATGCCATATGGTGATGCCTGTGACATCAGAGGAGTTATCATTCAATATCCAAAACATAACTGGGAAAGATAAATTGAATTTGAAATACATAATTGTTTTCCCCATGGTTCTTAAAGAAATTATTACAAATTAGTTTTCACATAGCAGCCCGTGTTTTGAATCACAAGGAACAACTAATAAACAAATTACTCCTTTGACAGCAACGTCATAGGAAGGGCTATAGGCACTTCAGATTTAACTAAATTTAATTTATAGTACATGATTCAGTGTTACCTTTCCATCCCAAAACATTTCTGGCAAATTCTATCACTGCTAGCTGCATCCCATAACAGACACCTGCAAGCAATCAAACACGGAAATGGGAATGAGAAAAATGAAAAACTGGGAAATGTTCAGCAAAATATGTACAATGTATAATTAGGAAAAGGAAAGGAAAGGAAAGGAAAGAAAAGAATGGAAGGAAGGGGCAGAGGAGGGAGCGAGGGAGGGAAATGTGAATTGGAGTTATTGTGCCCTTGAAAGCAAGCGTGTGAATGTCATTCTAATCAAGATCTAAATTCTCCTCTGAATCTAAAGTCCAAGGCACTGTCATCTGTTTGAATTACCTAAGTAAGGAATCGTCTTGGTTCTTGCCCATTCTGCTGCAGCCATCTTGCCTTCAGTTCCTCTCTTTCCAAATCCACCAGGTACAAGAATACCACTGTCAAACAAAAGTGAATTTGCATTAACAACACATTTGCATTGTATCATTTTTTCATTTAATTTTGAACAGAGTTACTTGTATCATTTTCAGCTTTGAATAATCAAAGCCTGGCTCATTTTTCAAAGATAGCATATTCCAGATCCCTTTCCTCAAAACACACACTCAGATCACCAAGCTTTTTACAGTGTATACAAATTAAACAAAGACTCACTCGCATCCACAGAGTTTCTGCCAGGCATAATGATATTCCACTGCATTAGTTTTTTGTGTCTTCTTCTCTAGATTTTCTGCATCAACCCACTGAAAGACAAAAATGACAAAATCAAAAAATGTAATAAATAGAGGATATTACATGAGCACAGTGAACAAGTGGGAGATTACTTACCACAACTTCCAGTTTTCTGTTACAGTGTAGAGAAGCATGCTTGAGAGCCTTCAGCACAGACAAGTATGCATCCTCTAGTTTAGTATATTTACCAACAACTGCTATTTTAACTGGGTCAAGCACACGTTCTTCCCTGTTGAGGAAAAACTAGTCATGCTTTTGATTTAATGAGGTTAGCAGTACTATTTGTTGTAGTAAAGGTCTGCGGAAAGGAGTGTTGGTTTTGAGTTCTTTACATTGAAGAGAAATTAAGACAGTAAAAGATGTAGAAAAAATATAAAGGAAAGACAAAAAAAGAAAGCATGGAAGGACAGATGGCAGACAGGCATGCAGGAAGGAAGGAAGGAAGGAAGGAAGGAAGGAAGGAAGGAAGGAAGGAAGGAAGGGAGGGAAGGAGGGAAGGAGGGAGGGAGGGAGGGAAGGAAGGAGGGAGGGAGCGAAGGAGGGAGGGAGAGAAGGAAGGAGGGAAGGAAGGAAGAAAGGAAGAAGAAAGAAGGGAAGGAGGGAAGGAAGGAAGAAGGAAGGACGGAGGGAAGGAAGGAGGGGAGGGAAGGAAGAAAGGAAGGACAGACACAGGGAGGGAGGGAAGGGAAGAAGGAGGGGGAAGGGACAGGAAGGATATCTTTACCTTTCAGCAAGTTCTCTCCAGTGCTGCATAAAGTGTCTTGGTCTACCGGGGGTTTTCAATGGGATGTGCAATCTTTTACCAAAAAATTGGACTAGCTTTTGTTCATGTAGAAGAAGAGGAACTCTATATATTGATTTACAGTCATAAACATCAATAACCTGTAAAAAATAAATGCAAAACTCAAGACAAATACTACTGGTGAAACAATAATAACAATAATAATAATAATAGTAATATATCTTTATTGTTAAGATAAAATACATATCTATACTTACAATACTTACAAGAATGAAATTTAAAAATGCACATTTCGTTAAAATATTACATTAAATATTGATTAAAATAATAATAATAATGATAACTATAATAATGATAATAATAATAATGACAATGATAATGATAATAATTTATTAATATAAATAATAAATAAGTTGTATCAAAACTCCAAGTTTGTATTTTTAAGGACAGGTGATTTCTAAATACACCTTTGTAACATAGTGATAATTCACATTTTTGTCCTAGATTTTCTTAGATTCAATAGTCAATTTACATGCACCAACAAGATGAGCTTGAACTTGCCCAAGAAATATCTTTGGCTTCAACCTAAGATGAAAATGTTTGAACTAGCTATCACTTACCACTACAATGGAAACTTAATTCTTATAGAAATTACAAAAAGGGTCAGAAATGAATTGGAGATAGATCATATTACATGACATTCAGGTACAAACCTGGTCAGGCGACACATGACAAAAGAGAGAAACTTTCTCCTTCACTGAAGCAGTGATTGATGTTTTACAACGGCACATAATCTAGATAGTGGAACCATCAAAAGAAAGAAGTAAACATTAAACTTCATGCACGTCTGCTGAAGAAATCTCTTGAACAATGAGTTACAAAATCAATTTAAGGCATAAATACACTCATGACATGGCTACTGTACTTGACTGTACTAATGAAAGTCTAATGAAATCTGGTTTATTGATCATACCAGGTCAGGAGAAAGTCCAAGTCCTCTTAGCTCTCGAACGCTGTTCTGTGTAGGCTTGGTTTTTTGTTCTCCTGTGGCTGTTGGCTAAGAAAATAAAATAGCACTCATTTAAAATGTCCCTGTTAATAAGATGCTTTGTCCAGTTTCTATCCACTAGTTCAGTGATCAAATAAAGCATTCATTCAATTTGCCTTTACAGCACTAGCCGTCACATGGTATATATAAATTATATTGGATTGTCTTACAGTCACCAAAATGTTCAGACACTGTTCTCAGATTGCCACATGAATGTACTGACTTTTGAACAAGCTATTTAATTGATTTGTTGATCTGTTTCTCTAAATACAAGCATTTTTCTAACTCGACTGAAGACTTTCTTACTGTTAGTTAGAGAGGTTAATAAAGAAATCAATTTGATATTCAAAAGTCAGTGCATTCATATAGCAATCCAAGAACATTTTCCAAACCTTTTGCTGGCTGTAACACACTTTAATACAATTCATACCATGCGACAGCTATTGCCAAAAAGGTCAATGAAGAGTGCAAAGTAGTTTTAAAGGATTATTCAAATTTGTACCTTGTATCTGTACACCCAGCACTTAAAAATCAAGCCAATACAGTGAACTCCCTCTAAGGCAGACACATTCAAGACCAGCTCTTAGTGTCTGCCTTAGAGAGGTGTACATCTTAGAGTTTTATTACAGAGAATATACTATATGGCAATTTGGCCGAGACCAGGCAAAGGTGTCCGCCTTACAGGGGTGTCCACATTGAGGGAGTTCACTGTATAGAAAATTGAAGTCAACTGGACAAAAATAAAGCATTTGTATAAAGGGAATAGCACTCTATTTATGAAATACTCACTGCTGGGATAAGTGTCACGTGGACAACGCACATGTTTTCACGGCCAATCCTGAACTGAAACTGACGAAATGCCTCTACAAAGGGCATACCTTCAATGTCTCCAATTGTACCTCCAAGCTGAAACATAATAAAGTATCAGATGAAATAAAACTGACACACAAAAATGATCCACATGCATGAAAGTGTGAAATTTTACCAGTTCATTTTGATTGATCCAAATAAAAACCAGATGCATTGTTTTTTTTCAGCTGCTAACCAAGTTATTTTGGTAGAAGCTCATGTTAGTCATATACACACCTCTATGATGCACACGTCAGCAGTTTCTTGTCCTCCATCGCGTAAAGGCAAATTGGCTACCCTTGTGACCCATTCCTGGATGGCATCAGTAATATGAGGTACAACTACATACACACATGCACACACACACAAAAGAAAAAAAGTATTATATTATTCAATAAAAAATTTTACAGCACAGTAATTTCAGTATTTGCTGTATTATTAACCATTTCTACAAAATCCCCTCTACATCCTGCTTTCGTACAACACAAAGCATTTTAATTTGGCTCATTTGCATCAAATGTGAGGGACACTTTTCCCCAGTAGGGGGGGCTCCCCTTTGAAATAGTGCAAGGTGCTTGACATACCTTTAGGGGGTTAAAATTGGTAGTTTTGTACCTCTTAGGGTGATGTAAATCAAAAAGGATTTTTAACCAAGTTAGCTGGTACCTTTTAGGGCATTTGCTGGTAAATACAGCTCCTTTTCAAGAAGTAGAAGGCTATTTAAACTTTCCAGATTTAATGTCTTTAATACTTTTAAATTTTACAGTGAAACATGTATCTACAGATTGAACTTGTACTATCAGAGGTAAAGATTTCTTAGTTGTCATGGCCATTGGAACAGGACATGGGTACCTTTTCAAAGTCATTTTTAAAATTTCTGACACGAACACCTACCCTTTCATACATGGGAGTACCCACACAGTTGTTTTTCATTTCTCATGAGAAAAATCCATGTGCAGTGAAGGATCACAAGCTAGTGTGAAGTGACTTTCAAAGTCAAGAAACCCATGAATATCTCTCTGGATACTGCTCACCTTGTACAGTTTTGCCCAGGTAGTCACCATTTCTCTCACGTTGGATGACATTTTGGTAAATTTTTCCTGTTGTAATGTTGTTATCCTTCTTCAAGGTAACATCTAGAAATCGTTCATAGTTTCCAAGATCTAGATCCACTTCACCTCCATCATCAAGAACAAATACTTCGCCTATGTGAACAACAGATACTTCTGTGTTAATTCTCTAGAGTATCCCATCATGAAATTCTCTGCAAAAGCATGTTCACAGTACCATAGAATCCAAGTTATAAGCACTGGGCTTATGCTCGTTTGTAAGGGTTTTTTGATGGACTTATAATCGGGGGGATTCTTATAACCAGAGGGGGTTTATGTATAACCAGGAAGGAAAAAACGTTTGAATTCTGTTCTATTAAAACCAATTTTAATCACTGTGGCTACCGTATTTCATTTAAACGACAGTGTTCATTCAACTATATAACAGTGCACTGTATACAGTAAGCTTTGAGTCACAAACAGAAAAAGTACTGTATACAGTAATCTGATATACCTACCACCTAATTGTTGTTTTCTGTACATGCTACCCCATGTGGGGAGGCGTAAACAGCAGGGACTTAAAACCAGGATTCTATGGTATCTGGATTCTGATAACATTTTAATTTTAACTAAACACCTGAAACAACCTCTGGGCTGATCTAAGTTAGTACATGGCTAACTCACAGATCAAATCGGAATTTAGCCTGTTGGGAACTGTTGAGTAATAGGTATGATGAACATTGGATGTTTGTACCCAAGCTAGACCACAATGCACCATGTTCACTATCCCAGAAAAACCCTACACATACATTTTCATTGCCACATGTATTTTGCTGAAAATAACCTAATCCTTAAGGATGTTCGCGGGAAAATCCAAATTTTCTGAAACTTTGACAGTTTGTAAAACAACATCAGACACACAAGAAATTGCAAAAAAATTGGGGGGTCACCATTCAATCTTTCGAGCAAAATGACTTTGAAGTCTGTGATTTCACGCTTATCATGAGCTGCGTGACAAGTTATCAAGAGACGAAAACAAAAAAATAATTTAGGCCAAAAACATATCATTGTGAGAAAAGGTATTAGAATGACTTTGTAACTAATAAACTGCTTTCAGAACGATTCTTTTCTAAATGGTATTAAAACTAATATTTTTTTTATGAAAAAGAGAAAGCACGTTTCGAACAAAAATGGCGCTTTTTGTCGCTTTCGTTGGTCTAAATGAAGCAGAAAATGTCGCAATTTGGTGCAAAAAATAAATGAAATTTTTTTAAAAAACTGAGAGAATGATCATCTCCAGTATTGCTTTAAATATATGTAATAAAAAATGGGGGTCACCATTCCATTTCAAAAGATATTTAATATCAAAGCTTTAATCATTCACTTACCAATGAGGAGCGTGACATATGGCGTGCGGAAACTTTTCAAAAGACGCGTTATCCGTTATTTTTCTCTGTTTTCTTAGCTTATAAATGAAAGTCTTGGCAGCTCAACACTTTCTTTTTTAATAATTTTTCCACTTCTAGATGACTTTTACGCATTTTTCAATAATAATTTCGACGAAAACTTGATTTGAAAACTTGAAACTCGCAAGTCAGCTTGTCACGCAATATAATGTGATGTGCGCAGAAATGCTGCGTGTGAGCAATGCCCACGAACGTCCTTAAGCAGGTAAAATACTTTTTGAACCCTATAAGTATTCAGCTGCTTGATGAGATTTTTGGAATAGTGTCTTTATACATTAACCCTTAGCTTTATGGGTAAAAAGTGAAATTCCACAGGGACCCAGTATTATCAAGGAATTTTCACGTCTTTCTCATTGAATTTTTTCTTTTGTGTGTTATTTTTTTAGTTGTAACTTTTCATAACTGATTGGGTCATTATTCTCAATAGCCATAACATTAATATTTCACAGTTTGATATTTTTAATAAATAATTGGTAAGCCAAAATGTCATCAATTATTTGCATTTCAATAACAGCGAGGCCAATCACAGTTATTTCTTAACCTATTTTATCAAAAAACCCATAATTATAAAGATATCATAATGGTTTATCACTATATGAGATACAAAATACGCGTACAAAATAAACCAAAAACTTCAATTTGCGATTGAATCTGTTGCGTAAGTCGACCTTGAAGTTGAAAATAGGTCGTACAAAAGCGAGAAAAACAGCTTTAAATCTCAACCAGAATACAAGAGCATTAAAACACAACCTAAAGTAGTTTAATATCTAGTTATCTTACCGTGTTCGTAAGGAGAAAACGTCCCTGCATCGATGTTCAAGTAAGGATCGATTTTAATGGAAGTCACTTCGAGTCCACAAGCTTTGAGAATCGTGCCAATACTGCTTGAAATAACCCCTTTTCCAATACCACTTATAACACCACCGGTTACTAGAATATACTTCATGGTTAAGGCTTGCGGTGTGCTTAGGTAATGACCGGTTTAAGTCTATTTTTTAGCAGTTATTCTCGGATAAATCTAAGCTTTCCCCCGCACGTGAGTGTTTGTTCGTTGGGTTGACGTGCCAAATGCGCATGCGTTCTGATTTTCCCGCTCGAATAACAGCTTCGCGCGCACAAAATTTATAAACTGTCTTTTTTGGAGTGGTTGGGCGCGTGAATTATTTGTCTTTTTCAAAAAAAAAGAGATTACAATATTCGCTTTTCCAGTAGTTTACCTAATTCGCCTTTCCGAAGCCCGGGGGAGGGGTACTTCTATCATATCCATTTGGTACGGGGATGCTCCGCCCGGACTCTGGACCCTTTACCCTTTTATATACCCCATTTCTGCAAAAAGGTACCCCTTTCACATACCTTTGCCCGAAAAGGTACCCCTTTTATATACGTACTGGTTTTGGCTTATACTATCATGGTGAAATCCTTTTTTTTCCCTCCGAAGTTCACAGAAAGAGGGGTACGAACTCTACCGTCCCTAAATTCCCAAATAGTTGTGTTGCAACATCACAATCTCCTTCCCAGAGTCTGTCCGGCTTTTGGTCAGCAAAAAAGCCGGACAGGCTCTGGGAAGGAGATTGCCAAAATCAGTCCCAGAATCCAGTGCAAGATGGCGGTTCTTGTTGACCTTTAAAAAAATTCAGCACCCCAGAATTCTGTTCGGCACCAGTTCGTTTCCAGTCCTCCGATGAATTTAGTCGGAAAGGTGAATTAAAATCCAAAACAAGTAAGAACAAGAAAAGAGCCAGACAAAAATAAGAGGAGAAAATAGCCTCCAGAGCCTTTAAATTTAGAACTAATTTGGTCTTTAAAGCATTCGTGATTAATGAGACTTCAATGACAACTTTTATCCAATGAAACAGCAAACACGAAAGTTGTGATTTATGAACGAAAATGACTTCCGTCTTGTTACTGGCTCGTGACACCAATATAGAGCCGTTAAGTGTGACGTCACTCGAATGAAAAAAGCGACTTCTGGGTCTAAAATGAAAAGCAGTTCTTTGAAGATTTTTCTTGCCTTGTTCTTCATAGTAGGAATTGGTGTACATAGGTCTGTTTATTACAGGTGAAGGAGGAATTGTGGATAAACGTTATGTTTTTGTTTTATTTTAGCGCATTTTGTGAAAAATTGGACCCGGAAATACGTTACAACTTAATAGCTCTATAGGAGGCGCTCACAAGGTAAAAACATAAGACTAAGAAAGAGAAGTTGAAAATTCATTTTGCAGTCATGTCTTGAAGTGTTGATTTTTGTCAGGTCTATTTCCAGTAAAATAAATGGCTGATACCTCGTTACGTTATTACGTATGTTGAACAAAAATGTTCATCTGTCACCTGTCACTCTGTCTGCAGACGTCAAAGTAGAAAGAATGTGGTAAAAAAGAATCCCAAAAATACTTTTAAATTAAGGTTACCTTGTTAATAAATCGTGGCCAAAACACATGGATTTGGAGCAAAAATAGATTTAAGAATAGATATCTTTTCATTTCATTTTCTCAACTTTGAAAATTCGTACGCCATTTTGAAAAGCAACCAGGCCTCACATCAATAATACTTTAGAATTGTTGAATATTCTTTTATTTGTAGAAACTGTTCAGTGCCATCATAGCTCGCATGAAAAAAGCAGTAAATGATGGTGTATATGTTCCTCTGTACTCAAAACTCGTGCACGTGACGTGCAGAAGTAGAAACAAGGTGTACTTTAAGGGGATGGTCTCACAATTTCCCTGTGGGCAGGGAACGTTAACGTCGCAGACAATACGTCGCATCAACCTTGTTCATTCTCCCTTGAAAAGGCATTATTTCATCTCTTTCTTTATTTCATTTTTAAAGCCAATTTTTTACCCTTTTGTTAATGATTTATTATTCTATATTATTAAATTATTAGAAATCAAAGATTCAGGTGCCCTAAAGTTTTTCCAAAGGCAGCTAATATTGGTGTTGTTTTAAAGTATTTGGAGAAGACTTTACTAATCCACTGATCTTTGCGAAAGAAATGCAAAACTAACACACAATATAATAATCGATGAAAATGTAATGTGGTTCAGTTGAGGAGATGGCTACTGCGGTGTAGAGGAGCAAGAGAAAAATTTCATTTAAAACCAACTCCCCCCCACCCCTCCCTAAAACACAAAACCAAAAACAAACAAAAAAAAAAAAAAAAAAAAAAAAAAAAAAAAAAAAAAAAAAAAAAAAAAAAAAAA
>JAAAQI020153387.1:0-10497 GCA_011800005.2 Stichodactyla mertensii | reverse complement strand
TGGTCATTTGTACGGACCGAGCGCAGCGAGGTCCGTACGGCATGACCTCGAGCCAAATATTCTCCCGTCCGGCCCTCCCACTCAGTCAATAAGTACATAGTAGTTGCTTTTCTTAGGTCGTCCAGTGTCTTTCCATGGCATTCTTACTTGAACGCGTCCATCGACAATTTGCGTAGGACTTTCCAAGGATTTCACAAACTTGTTTTCCTTTAATATATTGTCGGTGCACGTACACAGTTCAGTTGGTTTGACACCTAACATATCTTGACAGAGGAGTTTCTTTACATCATGTAGTGCGCTGACTGTTCCAACATCAACTGAGTCGATTTGTGAACTGTTCTTGCATTGGTTCTTCAAACTGTCCTAATACGTACCATCCAAAGCAGTTCTTTGTAATTGGATCTCCAGAATTTCCAGATATGACTTGAATATCTTCAAATGCTTCGGCAAAGTCGGTACCAATAAGAACGTCTACTTTTCCGCCAGATAAATACAGCTCGTCGGAGACTTTCTTTAAATGAGGATAGTTTTCTACTGACTTTCTTGATATTGTTTTGGCTGGGCTACATGGTTGATTAATCGTGTACGCTTGTAAGATCATTTTGTTGTCTAAGTCTGTTGAGGATGTCATGGTTATCTCGATCAGTTGAGATTCCTCAGAATTCTTACCCACAGCTAGATTCATCGTAAGGTGTGTCTTGGGACCCGAGAGGCCAAGTTTCTGGGCAGTTCTCTTTGAAATGAAGCTAGTGTTGGAACCACTATCTATCATAGCCAAAGCGTAAATTAGGTTTTCCTTTTTGTCTCTTATTTTAATCTTTTGGACAGGACAGAGACCGATGACGGTTTTTTTTTCAGGATTATCTGATTGAATGTAGTTACTTTCAACTCCTTGATTTGAACTTGTAAATGGCTTTGCATCAGGGTTTAAATTGGTACTTGATATTTTCTCGTTATGTAATGAACGATGATGTCGTTTGTCGCATTTATCACAGGTAGCTCCATTGGCTTTTTTGCAGTGATCGGTATGATGAGATTGCAAGCATTTTTGACATCGCTTGAATTGTTTCACTATCTGCCATCGCTTATCGATTGTTGAATTCTGATATGCTGGACAGGCGGTCAGTACATGTTTTGTTGTACAGCCTAAAGGACACTCTTCTATTGGAGTTTGATTGCTTGTAGTGTTAACTGCATTACTATTCAGTGGCTTTCTTCCTGAACTGAAACTTTACTGGTTTCTTTCACCTTTGCTTTCAGCGTCAATCTCCTTCTTTCCTCTTGAACGTAACGTTGCTTCTCTTTGGAGCCACTCAGTTAGGTTTGAAACACTTTCTTCCTTCTTTTCTCGGTACATCTCTCGTCCAAACTCTGTGTTGTCCTTTATGTCCAGTTTTGATAAAAGTTGTGACATGACAAAGGGCGCTTCTGTAGCGCCTGTAATTAAACATCCATTATCTTCCATGTCGTTGACGAAGGTGGATATCATTTTCGCATATTTTGAAAGTGACTTTGAATCTCGTCTAACTGGCCTGTGACTGTTAAGGTTGAACAGGAGCTCATCCATCAGCTTTCTTTTGTCTAAGAACTCTACATCCAGGATTTTCCATTCCTTGTCAATGGTTTTGCATGTTTTAACTTGATCTGACCACCAGGAGTTTCTTGTTAAGGCTCTACGGAATCGTTGTAGTTGTTCGTCTTCATCTTGTGCGTACTTCTTCATCCAGTGGTCAAACTCGTGTTTGCAGGTTGCGTAAGACCTTCGTTTTCCGTCCCACGTGGGTACAGTTAATTTCTCTGTTCCATGACTCGTGTTGCTGGGTTTTGTCAGTGAATCTGCCATCATTTTTACTGCAGAACTCATAGCTTCTAAGGCTTCTTCGTGGGTTGGTTCTTGGTCAGTATTACACTTTTTCTGGTAGGCAGCAAACTTGCGTATTACTTGTAAATAATCTGATTTAATCTTTTCTCCAGCTTTCTTGTTCTCGAGCGCGATATCTTCTTGTGATAATCCGCTTTCGACGATTTTATCGGCTATTGCTTCTTGTTGTTTCTTAACATTTCTGTATTTGGTTTCAACTTGTTTATAAATGGATTCCAATATGTCTATTTCTGGTTCGACCTCGAAGACAGCATCGAATTCTCCAAATAATTCGTACAGGGAGTCGACGGCAACATTCTTTTTCCCAATGAGAGTCGCAATATCGATTTTTGGAGGCATTTCTGTAAGCCAGGAGTCGTGTCGCTTCTTCAGGTAAACTCAAGCAGTTGAAGAATTTTTGACTGAATTGAATCACGGCAGTAATTTTTGGACTGTGCTCTTTTATTTAGCTAAAAAGTCAAACTATTGAGATCAGAAAAGAAAAGGTTATTATTTAGAATTCGTAAGGCTAATAAAGATCGAAACGACTTTTGAATTTACATCGTACTTACAATTCTGTGCCATATTTGAACTTGAAATGCTTGAGTTTAGCTTCTGACCTTCACTGCGCGACTGACTGCTAATAAACTTACTTCGTCTTAAATATACTCTAGAGACTTAATTAATCCTAGTTACGTAATGAATTGTTTTCTTTATGGCACTTGTGAATTTCTTTTATTTAAACTAGATTCTTAAAGTTCGTAACACAGTTTATACTGAGAAATTTCCAACTGAGGCTCCAGCCTTCATGAAATATGGAGATACGGTAAGAGATCTTGCAGCAAGGGTGTTTAACTGGCGGTATTATGACGAGAATTTTTGCTATTTGAGACAAACGGACCCTACGGACCAAACGGACCCTAAGAGATTCAAGAGAAATTTCCAACTGAGGCTCCAGCCTTCATGAAATATGGAGATACGGTAAGAGATCTTGCCGCAAGGGTGTTTAACTGGCGGTATTATGACGAGAATTTTTGCTATTTGAGACAAACGGACCCTAAGAGATTCAAGTGGGGTAACATTCATTCTGAACTGTGGATTCATTCTCAACCCAACTTACATAATAAATTCTTTAACACAAGAACGATGAACAATGCTCAGAAGAGTAACATACTAGTGCCAAGTGTCTACTGCAGAAGATATCACAGGGGTGATCATTGTGCAGGATGCATAAATAGTTATAACTGTCCTAGTTGCCAAAAACAGCATCCAAAATGTAGATGTAATTTTCGTCCCCCACGAGAAAATCAAACTCCAGCTAGTGCTGCAGGATCTGCTTCCAACTCCAGTAAAACTAAATAATTTGAAGCCATTGTTAAAAGGCTATGACATTGAAAAAACGAAATTCTTGGTTCGAGGATTTACAGAAGGATTTAGAATATATTCAAGTGCTAAGAAAGATTTCTTTGAATCTCCTAATTTATTATCATCAAAACAGTTGCCACAAATTGTTGATGAAAAACTTAAAGAGTTAGATGCAAATAGACTTGCAGGTCCTTTTTCAGCACCTCCACTTCCTAATTTTATAGTGTCTCCTTTGGGTATTGTTCCCAAGAAGACACCGGGAGAGTATCGCATGATTCATCATCTTTCATATCCACATGGAAAGTCGTTAGCGATTGAACTCCATCAGACCACACCAGTGTTAAGTATGCTACAATTGATGACGCAATTAAATGCATTAGTAAATCTGGTGTGGGTTCTTACTTAGCAAAAACGGATATAAAACATGCATTCAGAATCATACCAATACATCCGGATGATTATCACCTTTTGGGAATGAAGTGGAAGGAAAACTATTATGATAAATGCATGCCAATGGGCTGTTCAAGCTCTTGTAAGTATTTGATACCTTTAGCACATCCATCGAGTGGATGGCAAGACAAAAACTTAGAATTCAAAACATAATCCATTTGCTTGATGATTTTCTTATCTGTGAATACACATACAAGCAATGTGATGAAAGCCTCAAAAATTTTCTTGCTTTATGCCAACATCTTGGGGTTCCCATGGCACCAGAAAAGACAATTATAGGTCCTGCATCTATTATCACCTTTGTGGGCACTGAACTTGATACTGTTAAATCTGAAGCCCGTTTGCCTGCAGAAAAGTTGCTAGTGGCACTGAACATGATTTCTTCCTTTATAAAACAGAAAAAGGTGACATTACCAGAGTTGCAACCTTTAACTGGTACGTTAAATTTTGCATGCTTAGTCGTTGTTCCAGGTAGGGCATTTCTCAGGAGATTAATAGACTGATTTAAATATAGGTGTGAGACACCCAAAACACTTTGTGTGCCTCACAAGAGAGGTAAAATCTGATTTGGTAGTGTGGAAGGAGTTCCTCCAGAACTTTAATGGGAAGTCATTCTTCCTCGAGGATAAATGGCATAATAGCAATTTTCACAGACTCTTCAGGAGCTATGGGTTTGGGGCAGTTTTCGGTCCTCACTGGTGCTATGGGGAGTGGCCACAAGATTGGCAATACAAAAATATAGCTATTCTGGAATTTTACCCTGTTGTGCTAAGTTTGAGTTTATGGGGGGAAGAAATGCGGAATCAGTGCATTATATTCTTCACAGATAATGCTGCTTTAGTTCATGTAATTAGCAAATGCACTTGCAAGGACAAAACACTCATGTTGTTTGCTTGTAGACTAGTTTCAATGTGTTTAAAATACAACATTCTTTATAAAAAAAAAAGGAAAACACACTTCAGGGATAAAAAATGATCCTGCAGATGCATTATCTCGTCTACAGATACAGCGATTCCATCACTTGGCAGCAAATCACTACGACATTTTTCCCACCAAAATACCAACAGAACTACTCCCAGCAAATTGGCACCTTTCTTAATAAGTTACTAACAGCTAGTTTACAGAAGTCATCTTTGCCAACTTGTCAAAGAGCCTTGGGCGTATTGCGTCAGTTCACCTTGTGTATATTGGGTAAAGAAGTGATCTCTTTTCCAGTGCCCCCTACAACCCTAGCCTTATTTATTTATAGCATTTCTATTTGATCATAAGTATGCCCCATCTACAGTAAACACGTTTCGGCTATAGGTTACTATCATAGAATTGCAGTTATGCCAGATCCTACAAAAACGTGCTATGTAATAGAAATGTTTTTAAAAAGAATATGGAAAGCTGGGTAGGTGTGTAGACACAAGATTACCCATAAGTTACTATACCTATATTAGAAAGGATTTTACATGCTAGTGAAAACATTTTTCCGTCTATGAGGTGGTTATGTTCAAAACCATGTGCTCATTGGCCTTCTTTGCATTTTTACATATTGGTGAAATTGTTGTATCTGACAGTTCACATAGTAACTCAGTTTTACAGCTGCATCAGATAGCTAACATAAAAGACTCACCGACTGGTCAAATAAAATCTTTAAGAATAACATTTTACAACCTAAGCTACAATAAGGCTCCTTTCTCTTTAGTAGCTTCTCGACAGCAACACTTACGTTCAGCACAATTTATGCTTGACTTGTACCTTTCCATTCGTGGAGTCAATAAAGGACCATTATTTTTTAGCAGCATGGGCATGCCTATGGCTCGCAGTAATTTTAGCACTTTATTATCAAACTGCCTTAAAGTATGCAATCTTGATCCTACTAAATATAAGGGACACAGTTTTAGATTTGGAGCAGCAACGTACGTGGCAGAGAAGGGTTTTTCTGATGCAAAGATAAGGGTTTATCAATTAGATCTTTAATCATTTAGATCTTTTTAGAATGGAGATTTGCTATCAGGGGCAGCAAATCACTACTATTTTATGAATTCTCATACTCTATAATTTTTAACTACTGTTGCAGGGGTTGCAGTAGTATATCTATCATCTCTCTCTTCTCTTTTTTGCATGCAGTGCAATATGTCCTTGGGTGGGGGGGGGGCTGCCTCTTGTTTCAAGCGGCTTTGGCGTTATATTGACCCTCACCTTTACATGAGCAAGAAATTTTTAAGAATTTATATAACTTTGTATTCATATTTTTATGATTTTATGATTTTAATAAAGTCTGGCTACACTCTTGGCGTAGCCATTTTATGCCAAACACTTGGTTGTTTTTTCCTGTGTTGCCAATTGCTAACAAGCTAAGGGCATTTTGTGCTGCAACAAGAACTGAAATTTGGGGATTTTGGTATGAGAATTTTTGAGGCATAAAGTACTTTATCCCACACCATAGAGAATACAGCCAATCAGAATGCAGGAAAGCTGTTGTATATTCATTGGTATTCCACCCTTCCTTCCAATCATGCATTTGTATTTTCTATGGTGTGGGATAAAATAGTTATAAAATGCTTTCTTGTGACACACCATGGAATATCCCACAATGTCACTTGTATTTTCTTTGTATACACACTCACCTAAAGGCTTGTGTGTACACATAGAAAATACAAGTGACGCATGGGATATTCCATGGTATGCCACACTAAAGCATTGTATAACTAGTATATATTTGCATTCTAACACTAACACTGTAGTTTATCCTGATGATGACTGATACCAGTCAAAAACATTCAAACTTTTGAATTTTTATTACTATTTTACATGAAAGTTTTAGTCTATTTTCAATAGTTATTTTAATAGCGAATTATGTCATTTACTTGTATTTTACACAAATCCCACCTAGATTAGCTATATAGCTATATGCGGGTGCATGTCATATTGTAATAACTTTTCTTTCTTAAATAACATGAATAAATGGTTTCAAATAAACTTGAAACTTGTCTATAAAACTGGTGCATGGTTGATTTTAAACATTGTGAAAGTCCACAAGAGCACATTGTTTTCACATATATAATAAAAGCTGTTATAAAAACTAAGAAATAAAACCCGATTAAAAATAACAAATGAAAAATACACTTCCAACCAATAACATGGTTTCAAGAGGAAAGCAACTGTAGTTATTGTGGTTAGTTTTTGTCACATGAGCTACTACTGTATATATTAAAAGATGTAGGAAATATGTAATAGATGTTTAATCAACTTTCCTTTTTTTTTTCTTTGATTCAGAAGAAATACTGCTATCTGAAAAATATGATTTGCAATTATTCTAGTACTTTTGCATCAAAAAGTTATCAAGCAATTCCAGCTGAGCAGAAATAAATTTTCCAGCCAATCATAGTCCATTGAGAATTTTCATGGCCAGCTCTGTGTTCAAGCAAGTTTTATTCTGTCTGAAAACTATCCTCAATTTAATTTCACACATTTTGAGTCCAAGAAAAGCCCAAAGCTATTAAATAAAGTGAAATTTTATGTGTGAATTATCTAAAAACCACATGAGAAATGATCTTCAAAACAAAGAGTGAGGGCCAGAGGTTTGACCAACACAGTCAAAGTTAGTTATTCGCTCAGCTGGTTGTCATTTCAGAAGTATTAGTTCTATTTAAACCTTGGAAAGGATTCCCTTTATACACAATACATGTATATACTGCTGAACTCCCATCCTTTTTTTTCATTTTATCTTTAACTTTACCAAAAGGTCGGAGAAGCAATAATTTTGCAATAGTGCCTTCAAACAAGAGATAACTACAACAAGACTACAGAACTGCAAGGTAGAGGCTTAATTACTCAAATTGCAATGCTTTGCAATAGAATTTAAAGTAAAATTTCAATGACGTCCACACTTGAACTCCAATTGATTCAAGTGTACATGTATAGAGTGTAATTAGGTCTAAAAGCCAGTTAGTTTAATTAAATCTATATTGAAGTACCAGTTAGTTTAATTAAATCTACATTGAAGTGCACGTTCTCTTTTAATATCGAGAAGAACACAACTATAACTTAAAATGCACAGCCGACTTAAACACATTTTTTGAAAAAAGGAAACACGATCTTAATACCACGATTGAAATCCCTTACCCTTATTTGATAAACCGCTATACACCAATACTTTTAATACAAACAAAACTTTGAATCCTAGTGCATTCCTAACACAACAAGCAAACAGTATTTTAGAACACAAAAAAAAGGCTTACTCATTTAGCCATTCATTCAAGTTACATGACATGAATTCGATGCACTTTAAGTTAGATATAGACCAAGATTTCCTTACCTTTTTGATCCCTAAGAGAAGGGGTTATTCTAACTTGCTCGTTGCTGGGTATTGCGCCTAAAAATAAAATCCAAAATTAGTTAAATTAAAAAGAGAAGGACGTTGACTGGACACGTGTACTTCGTCTCTTACTTCCTCCAAAAGTCCAAAAAGGTACTTGTCCTTGCTTATTCATGAGATGTGGACCCTTAAAACTATACTTATATTCATATCTAACATGTCTTTCACCAGAATCGGCTAAAAGAAAACTTGGAATAATAAAAAATATAAAAACTACGAGAGACTTTCCCGTCACGTCCGCCATCTTGGATTTTAAACAAAGTGACTTGTAGCCTTGGAGCGCGGTGCATCGTTGTTAGCCTTTCGTGTTCAGTCAAATAGTTGGCAGCCTTTGATTGGATAAAAAGTCAGTAAGTAATTCCAGGTATAAATAAGGAGTTTTCCCCGCGGAAATTGAAATTGCATAAAAACCTTCATTAGAAGTGAATCGGATACTTTTTATCGCAAAATATTTAGGCGAAAATACGGTCAGAGTTTTCACATTAGTCTCTACCCTTTTGTCCAAGATTTTACAACGGAATCCACCGAACTGTGGAATAGGACCGAATTTGTATATTGCGACCACGCCGACTTTATTTGATAAATTCCACAAATTTCTTAGACGCGACACAAGTAGTGTGACGAGATTTAAACATGGAAAACAGAAAATATAAGTTCAAAATCGAATAAAAAATCGAATATAACGACGGAAAGGATAAAGAAAAGTGGACGAAATTATTCTTAGAGAAATCTTCTATGACAGGAATAGATTTTGGAAATTTGTATGAAAAATATCAAAGAAAAGTGCTAATTTTTCCCATCAACGGTTAAGCATTTAGAAACACAGACGTTTGTGGGCGGCACCATCATATGAATTTTCCTGACGATTCCACAGTTCGGTGGATTCCGTTGTAGGTTGCCGCCGTTTTCCGCTTACTGTCTGTTTTGCTGCATCTCGAAAGCTGCTCAAAAGTCAAGCAAAAATAACAGAAGAATCAAAAAGCAAAATTCTCAGTCCTAGGAGCTAGGGAAAGAAGATCTAACGAAACTTGAAGAGGAATTGGTTGATCAAGTTTTTTCTGGAATTTGAGGTGAAAAGGACGTTGAAATCGTGTTTGTAAAGTTTTTCTATGTAAAGTATGGATCAATTTAATTTCCTCCCTTGTCAATGTATTTCTACATAGGACCACAAATAGGATACCTTAGGGGAATTATATAGGAAACTAAATCGCGCGTTTTAAAAAATGTTGTACTAGCTTTTTTTTACACGATTTTCGGCTCTTACGTATTAGATAGCTCATTCATCTCGTTCCCAGAGTAAAGAAGATAAGTGAAATACGATTTGTTTGAATTTTATTCATTTTCATTATTACCTAAAGTGGGCTCCCTGTGGTCTAACTTTATGACAAAACTTAAGCCTGGTTCTCACTAGCAACGCAAGCATAAGCGCAAGCAACATACGCAGACTCAGTAGGGTACTGCTCATTAGCGGTGCTTGTCTTTTCTCACACTTCGGTTATAAATGCAGTACTGAGTCTGCGTATGTTGCTTGCGCTTATGCTTGCGTCGCTAGTGAGAACCAGGCTTAAAAGATATATTCCAAAGTAAGTAGTTCATACTTTACAGCGCTTTTCATAATTCTGCGACCTACCTACTCCAGACTTCTGGGCGACGTCGGATGTTTTTGCTTCCGTCATTCAAAGTTTCAACAGTCTGAGTTAGTAATTGGTTTGATTGATGGAAGCTAAAACGCCCGACGTCGCCCAGAAGTCTGGAGTTGGTAGGTCGCAGAATTGCATGAAAAGAGCTGTAATGGAGGATACAGACAGCCAACAAGCGAGGACAAAGAATGTTTTCTACCCTACGGACTTGAATAAATTTAATTTTCAACTTGACGGCAAATTAAAACCTTTTTCCAATATAGCATTTAAATAAATCTTTTGTTTTTCATGAAAAATTCTGTCCAAAGAAAAAGGCAATGTTGGTTTAGGTTTCTAAAAAAATGCAATGCCTTGTTTTGTTGAATTTTTTCAAGATTTATTCTGATGTTTTAACCATCAATTTCTCAGCCATAATTTCAAGTTTGAGGACTCGCTCACTTTCAAAATATCTCAAGATTTCTCCCTTTTCCTAGTTTTTTCTTCTTCTCCTCCTCCTCCTCCTCCTCCTTCTTCTCCTCCTCCTCCTTCTTCTTCTTCTTCTTCTTGTTGCAGGGAAAAACATAAAAAACAAAACAATAAAATTATTTGCCTAAAAACCTTTAGCAGTGTCTGTAGAGTAAAGAGCTTTTGAGTAAGCTTACTTTTTAAGCTTTGTTTTTAAACGACAAATACTCAGTGATTTGAAGAGCCGGGTGTCTTATGCGTATCCGTCCCCCATTAGATGAATATGTGAACCGCGTGGCACTATGAAATACATGGACTAAGCACTATAACTTTCCATTATTTCTAGTCCATGTATTTCATAGCGCCACGCG